>CM024619.1:27734201-27796771 GCA_014182575.1 Eucalyptus decipiens | reverse complement strand
TATGATTGAACTTGTTCTTACTGATTCCTTATTTTACCTAACTCCTATTTCATTTCTTATTTTCATTCAAATAAAGTGAATGATCTCGAATCTCCAACAACGAGGCAAGGATAACTAGCGGGGCATACCGATGATCCACATCGACATTTCAATTCGAATTCTCATTGAAGTTCTAGTAGCAATACCGATTCCACTAGAGGTAACTCTAGCGATTCTGAATATCAAATCCGAAGATGAAAAAGAGGCAAAAGGAAAACTAAATGTTGCATCAAAATGGAGGTTCTCAAATTTGAAGGAAGTTCGATCTCGATGATTTTGTCCATTAGCACAATTGAACATGACTTCAGGTCATACACAGATGAGAAAAGATGTAGGTTGCTATCCTCAAGTTGATGAAATATGCATGTCTTTGGTGGGAGAATCTAAAGCATCAAGGAGCTAGAAAAAGGAAAAGGCTGAATTAAGTGTTGGATAAAACTCAAGAAGTTTATGAAGAAGAGGTTCTTACTTGACAACTACAAGACTTGTTCCTCAAACTCAATTCCCTAAGGTAGCAAGGGTTGGGTTATTGAAGAATACAACGGGGAGTTTGAGTAACTCGAGATGAGATGTGAAGTTCAAAAAGTTCATCAGCAAACCATCACTTGATTTCTTGGCAGAATGAATCGGGATATTGTTTTCCTTGAACTTCATCCTTATTGCTCCTTTGAAGATTTGTGCAAGTTGGCCATGAAAGTCGAAAAAAATTGAAGAGCAAGAGGTTTTCTTCTAAAGACAAATGACATCCTACTTTAAGGGTGGTTGTACAAACAAAGTCGAGAGTGCATCGGCAAAAGAAAAAGGCATGGAGAAGTTTGCTAAGCCTTCTAAAGACAAATGATGGTGATGCAAGGAAATGTTTTAAGTGACATGGCTATAGGCATTTTCAAGCCCATTCCCTAATTGGAGTTACGACTCTTGAGAAATCGAGGAGATTGATTTGGCACTTCAAGAGGCTAAGGACAAAATGGTTTTGAATCTGATGGTGAGTTGTTGGTCATTTGAAGAGCATTGCATGCTTGAAGTTTCTCCTAATGAGAACATGCAAAGGGTGAACATCTTTCACACCCATTATACCATTAACAGGAAGGTATGTATAGTAATTATTGATAGGGGCTGTCGAAAGCTGAAGCTTTCGACAAGTGAACATCTTTAACCATACAACCTCCAATGGCTTGATCAAGAAACTGATCTTAAAGGTAACGAAACGAGTTATCATATCACTTTTGATTGTTACCCAGCGCTCCTCTACCTAATAAATCAGCCCATTAATGTGATCTATACGAAGCAGGCTGTAAAGACAACTCAATGAGCTTATCGAAAGAGGGTATGTTCAAAAAGTATGAGTCCATGTTTTGTTCCAATTTGCTTGTATCGAATAAGGATGGTTCTTTCAGAATGTGTTGATAGCGAGCCATCAACATAATAATTAAGTATAGGTGATGCACGATGGGGCAACTCTGATTCCAAAACATAAATTTTTCATAGAGGCCCCATTTAGTTTTGAAAGCCATCTACCACTCATCACCTTCTCGCATTCTAATCTAACAATAGCCACTTTGCAAATCTATTTTCGAGAAGACAATAGAACTATATAACTCCATCAACCAAACCATCAAGTCTAGGTATGGGTACCTATTGATGCAGGAGCATTGAACATAGCTCCATCGACCAACTTAGAACCATCGATGCTTATCCAAGCCATGAAATAAATTGGGCATTACGTGCTTCGATGGATCATTTTAAATGAATAATGTGAATTACTTCTCGATACTTTGTGGTATGTCGATAACTATCGATAAGAGGCCATTGGACATCTTACATGACCCATTGATGAACTCTCGGCAAGATTATTTTCTGGTCAAAGGAGCACAAAATTCGGCAAGCTAAAAGGTTCAGTGCAAGGGTAAAGGTTCATGAATACCGAAGGCCAAAGGTTCAAGAATACAAGTTCCCATACTAATAAATGCATTTCCTAAGTTCCAAAAGCTTCTTTTTTTTTTTCCCTCAGCCTAAAAATCCTCATATAAACAAGGAAAACTATCCAAAGTATGGAGATACGAATTTGATCGATGAAAATTGTGAGAATTCCTCTGCTTGAGTGAACTTCTAAGGAGGGTGGGGTAAGTCCTTTCGGTCTCTTTGTCCTTGGAGCGTAGATCACACCTTGTGGTGAGCCAAGAGGCCCCTTTATCCTTGGCCGGGTCGAATCTTTAGGACTTGGTGGCGTGCTTCCCTATCCACAAGTCCTTTATCCTTGGCTAGTGGAAGCTTTAGGCCTTGGTGGGGAACTTCGCAAATGTCGATCCCTTGTATTTTCGGTTGGTGGCATGGCGTTGTTGGTTGGTGCCATTCGGGTTATCAAATGCCCTAGGTACCTTCATGAGACTTATCAACGAGGTTGCTTCATTTCTTTGTTGGTCCATTTGTTCTCGAATATTTTCGACGACATATCCCATTTGAAGCAAGTTTTTATTGACTTCAAGAGAGAAAACACTATGAAGACTTGAGTGATTCTAAAGTCCATTTGTGAGTTCTTCTCTCCAAGTGTTTTTCTTGACTTCAGAGATGAATGTGCAGGCTATCATTTTGAGGAGTGCAACTTGCTAAAGAGCTAAAGTCAATTCCATCATGGAAGATGTTAGTATGGATTTTGTTATGGCTCTTCTCGTAACTCAAAGGGCAAAAGATGCCATAATGGTGCTTCTCCAAAATAAAATCATTTCATGCCATGTCAAAGGGGAAAAGATGCCATTATGCATCTCATATCGTTGACTCATTTCAAAGAGATTATTTGCCTTCATGGACTATCGAATAATATTGCATTGGATCAAGATTCCAAGTTCTTGAATTATTTTGGAAGACACGATGGAGGATGCTATATGCAACTCCTACTCAACACCACTTGCAACTCTTCTTCAAACTATGGTGAATAAATAAGTCTTTGAAAGATTAAGATTTGAAGCACATGCATGCAGAATTTGCTTTTACAATCGATCATTAAGTTATACTACTAGTCAATCACCTTTTGAAGTTGTGTATGAAATCAATTTTTCTCACACCAATCGATTTGATTCATATTCCATCCAACTCTCAAGTGAACTTTGACAATACAGAAAGAGCTAAATCGATGGAGAAGCCGCGCGAGTAGATTCAATCCAAGATCGAAAACGCCAACGAACCTTAAGAGAAGAAAGCTAATCAGCATCAAAAGAAGTTTCTAATCAGCTTGTTCTTTCCATCATGTCGAAAGAACAAGCTCCCAAGTCGATACAGTCCATTTTTAAAGTTACCGAGAAATTGGCGACAAACGCTTATAAGATTGATCTTTTGTGAGAGTTTGGAGTTTTGTGACTTTTGCGAGAGACCTTTCTCCTTACTTTGAGGATGATGATTTCTCAAATTTAACAAGAATCTCAAACAACCTACGGAGGATGTGGGAGCATCCACTAGCGCCATCAACCCATTCAACACCATCATCGTTAATTCAAGCCAAGATATAATTTGGGCATAACGTGTTTCAGTGGGTCAAGATGCAGGAGCATCCAACGTAGTCACGTCGACCAACTTAGAACCATCGATGTTATCCAAGCCAATAAAGAAATTATGCATTATGTGTGATGTATCATTTTGAATGAATAATGTTAATTACTTCTCGATACCTTGTGGTATATCGATAACTATCATTGGGAGGCCATTTTAGATGTCTTGTATGACCAATTGATAAAGTTTTAGGAGGATTATTTTCTGGTCAAGGGAGGAGCACGAATTTTGGGAAGGCTAAAGGTTCACGAATGTAGTTCAAGGATATGGAAAGCCAAATGTTCTCTATACGGAAGCCGAAGATTAAGGCATTTAGTTCCCGATTTAATAAAGGCTTTTCTTTAGTTCCTAGGTGTTTTTATTTTTATAGCTCAAGAGTCAAGCTTTAAGTTTCTGGTCATCAAAGTCTATTCTTAATATTTCCTAAGGCAAAAATCCTTCTATAAATAGGGGAAAACTATCCAATGTATGGGACATACGAATTTCATCAACGAAAACAAAGGAGATTTCCTTTGCTTGAGTGAACTCTTCGGAGAGTGGATAACTCCTTTCGGTCTCTTTATCCTTGGAACGTACATCACTCCTTGGTGGTGAGCTTCTTCTATCCTCAAAGTCATTTATCCTTAGCTGGTGAAGTTTAAGGCCTTGGTGGTTAACTCGTAGATCTCGATCCCTATCCTCGGTTGGTGATGTGGCCTTTATACCTTGGGAGGAGATCGTTCTATCTTTCTTATTCCTTTTCGTTTCTTCACCATATACACTACTTCATACACTTAACCACAAAATTGCCCTCTGAAAAGTTCCTTTTATGGAATCACTCATCGGGTCAAGACGCGGTTTCAACTAAAGTAGTCCCAAAACATTCTAGGTGAAAGTATTGATGCCAAAATAATGAGTTATTGATATGATATATTAGTCGGTAGTTTTCAATATGCTTTACTAATTAACGATTTCGAATTTATTCAACAATGTAACAATGGGAGGCCATTCACCCATATAGAATGTTGGACTTTATAGTAATTCTTAAGATTTTACATATTTAGGATGAAGCGTTTACATGAAGCTTGGTTGACGATTCGGAAACACCGTTGCAACCCCACTCTTATCACTAGATCCCTCTCACAAGGAAACGAATGGGAAAGGGTCCGATTTAAGAGTACTTGACCACGAAAACTCCCTCACAATTCTCAACAATAGGGATGTCATCACCTCACCTGCCGAACAAATCTCTTACGAATTCCCTTTACAAGGTTGAGACTTCTCCCAAACTGCGTACCTCGCGTCATAGCGGAGTGTCGCAACTCGTACCGACACGAGCGACACACCTCAAGAGAAGAGCCAAGGCATGAATATCAAATTTAGAGTACCTTTTCCACGGTAGCCCTTCCTACCCTAGGAATGGAATCCCTTTATCCATTAGGAGTTTTCCCCATGTAGGTATGCTAAATCATGGTGAGTCTTATCAAGACCTTTACCCCAGCAACGGGTTCATTTATACGATCTAATTATTTAAAACATCCTAGAGACAAACGGTGTCGTCAATAACCTCGTTTTTGGCGATCGGCCTAGAAACCCATTGAAGGATCATAAGTGTTCCCTCAATTCCTACACAATCAAATATCAAGGTCCGAGGACTTGTATTCGCAAATATTTCTATTAGCATCTTTCGATACCAAAACTGTATGTTGTGTTTACCTTTACTTGTTCATGCATAGTTGGTCATTTTCATAATGTTCTATTTCTAAAGAAAATGAAAAGGAAATCATTCAATAGAAGCTTGGGCCTCACATAAAAGAGAAACACAATTGAAAAAGGATAAGAGGAAGAGACAACCCGTAACCTATTCGGGCTTTATACAACAATTGGAACCCGAGATTAATAATGGTCGGAATTGATATCGACCTTCATCATTTTCATCTCACTCTCCATCTTTAGGATCCAAATCTAAACTAGTCTAAAAAGACTATAATTAGTACATAAAATGGAAATAAAGAAATATGCACATCAAAACAATAAAAAAAACATGACAACATGCAAAATGATGATTTGGGTGTCGGGCTGGCCTTTGTAATTCTTGCGCGAGTCCCCGAAAGACACCCACCCGATTCATTTTATAACTTACAGCCATTACATACCAATTGTGCTCCTAAAGAAAAGATCTATGTGATCTAGCATTTTCCCTGATAACAAACATCGAATTCTATCCATACAACTAAAAATCAAATCCATTGGCAGAATTAAACATGTTGGCAAGTCTTTTCCACCTTGTTTCTCAACCAATCAAACAAATGAGTAAGTCATCGGCAAACAACTTTGAATACAATGTCAAATAGAATTTTAAAGAGGTTTGAACAAATTTAGGATTAAGGAATATATAGGCTATAAAATACATTCAATTGCCAAGGCAAGCTTTGGGCTCGCGTGCTGAATTTTCTTACAATCGATCATCAAGTTATACTATCGGTCGACCATTTGAAGTGTGTATGGAATTAATCCTCTCACACCGATTCATTTGATTCCAATCCCATCTAACTCTCAAGTAAGCTTTGATGGCAAGAAAAGAGTTGAATCAATGAAGAAGGTCCATAAGCAAATTCAATCTAAGATCAAAAAGGCCAACGAATCTTAAAAAGAAGAAAGCCAATCGACATCGCAAGAACACTCACCCCAACTGAGTGATCTTGTATTGGCTTCACTGAGGAATAAGAGATTTCCAATTAACGAGGAAAGAACAAGCTCATACCTAGAGCTGATGGTCCTTTAAAGTGTGAGCGAATTGGTGACAATGCTTGCAAGATTGGCCTTTCCTGGAGAATTTGGAGTTTTGGCAACATTCAACGTGCGAGACCTTTCTCCGTACTTGGAGGATGAAACTTTCTAGATTTGAGGACAAATTTGAAACTCGGGGAGGATGATGCGGGTGCATCCAATGTAGCTCCATCACCAACTCGGAACCATCGACATTTATCTAAACCAAGAGAGAAATTTGGCGTTATGTACTTCAATCGATCATTTGAATGAATAATGTTAATTACTTATCAATACTTGATAGTATATCGATAACTACATTAGGAGGATATTTTAGACGTCTTGCGTGACCAATTGAAGAAGTTTCATGAGTATCATTAAAGTCAATTTTTAATATTTCCTAAGGCTAAAATCCTCCTAAAAGTAGGGGAAAATTATCCAATGTATGGGATATACGAATTTTATGAATGAAAATGGTGATTTCCTCGCTTGAGTGAACATCTTTGAAGAGAGGATAACTCATTTTGGTTTCTTTATCTTTTGATGTGTGATGGGGTGAGTGATTCAAAGATTGAAAATTTTTAGCTTGAGATGTTGGGTTCTAGTCATCGTCGCTAGTGAACTTGGTAGATCTCAATCTTTATCCTCGGTGTGGCCTTTATACCTTAGAAGGAGATCATTCTATCTTTTCTTATTCCTTTCGTTTCTTCCTTGTTACACTACTCCATACACTTAACTAAAAATGCCCTCTAAAAAATTTCCATTCGTCGAGTCACTCACCCCATCACGTATCAAAAGATTGGTATCGAGCTCAAGATTCAACTCATTTGTTGATTCCTTTCTTTCTTGTATTACAAATTCCTCATGGATGATCAAGTTCTAAGAGGCTTGACTCGAGCAAGTGCACACCCAAAGGCAAGATTGTGCAATCCAAAATCTTTAGCAACAAATGGAGCAAGTTCTCAATCTTCTAGAGAATCGGGTAAGACAAGCATAGCCAAAGCAAGGTGTCCCAATGAACAGCATTGGCGTGACAATTTCAATCTCGTCAAAATTCTAATGGCGGCTAAGTCACGGAGACAAAGATGAAGACGAAGACGAAGAGGAGGCATAAGGAGAATGAAGGAGACATTAAAGTGAGGTCCCTGAGTTTGACGATCATCATCGACCTCGACGACTTCCCATTATCGCATTTTAGACATCTTGCATGACCAATTGATGAAGTTTAAGGACGATTATTTTGGCAAAAAGGGAGGAGCATGAATTTTGGAAGGGTAAAGGTTCATGAATGCGGTTCAAGAATGCGGAAGGCCAAAGGTTCAAGAATGCAGCTCAAGAATACGGAAAGCTAAAGATTCAAGAATGCAAAAGCCAAAAGTTCAAGAATGCAACTTCCCGTACCACTAAATGCATCTCATAAGTTCATGGGTGTCTTTGTTGTATGTAGTTCAAGAGTCTTAGGTTTTTCATAAGTTCCTAGGTGTCTTTTATTATTATGTAGTTGAAGCGTCGAAGGGTTTAAGTTCCTAGTCATTAAAGTCTAATTTTAATATTTCCCTAAAAGCAAAATCCTCCTATAAACATGGGGAAACTGTCTAACGTATGAGAGATACGACTTTGATGAATGGAAATTATGAGAGTTCCTCTGCTTGGAGTGAACTCTTTTCGGAGAGTGGATAACTCCTTTCGGTCTGTTTATCCTTGGGCGTAGATCACCTCGGGGTGGTGAGTCAAGAAGCCCTTTAGCCTTGGCTGGTGGAATCTTTAGGCCTTGGTGGTGAGCTTTTTCCTATCCGAAATCCTTTATCGTTCGCTGGTGGAAGCTTTAGGGCTTCGTGGTGAACTTCATAGATCTTGATCCTCATCCTCAATTGGTGGCGTGGCCTACCTCGGGAGGAGATCGTCCTATCTATTCTTATTCCCTTTGTTTCTTCCCCATATACACTACTTCATACACTTAACCACAAAAAAGCCCCGTTAAAAATTTTCCGTTCTAGAATCATTCACCCCATCACGCATCATTGAGTCCACATGCATGGCTGCGCTTAAATCTAGAAACATAACAAAACGAGTTTTGAAATTTCTCAAACTTATATATGTTGTAAAGTTAAAGGAACATTTTTCATGAAGGAACTTTAACCCATTTCTTTCTAGAATAAGAGCAATAAATTGCTCAATGGTAACCAAAACTGTTCCCATGTCCAAAAATCACATTTTCAATATCAGCTTTGTTTGAAATCCAAAAGTTGATAAAAATTCTTTGAACACCAAAAGGTCACGAATTCTAGCAGAAAACGAGATTCTAACTTACATCCAACAAAGTTAAAAACTTATTCCTTTAAATCTAGAAAATCTTGAGTAAAATATATATCATAAACGAAGATGTTTAGCACATTTTTCAAGGATAAAGCAACCTCAAATTCGTTTCACATTCCAACCCATGAAAACAACATTGGGGGTCCAGTAAAACAAATCTTGAAAAAAATCCAACCTCAGCTCCTATGAACACATCTCATGCAAGCTTAGCAACCAAAAACCTTCGAGAAACTTACATGCAAGACTTCCGCACATCACAGCATACATGCAAGCTAAAGTCATCCAAATGTCTAGCTTCTATAAGTTAGTTGTATGCCGTAAAGTAACCATCTAATAGTTACATGTTAGGGATTATTTAATGGCAAATAAGATTTTATTTTTCATTCATCATCCAATTTATATGAATGAAGTCCATAAGATCACCTACGATTGAACTTATTCTTAAGGTGTTAAGCATATGTGTGATAGATTTATAGTTATGCTGCATCTTTAAACAATTCCCAGTCGATGGATCCTGTTGAGACATGTCATCGGGTATTCTCAAGCTTCACCATTAAGTATTGGATAGATGAGGGAATGATGAGTCACAAGTCATTAGGTATTATGAAATCCAAGTTTTTTTGTTTTTAGAGCTCAAATCCATGTTAGAACACAAGTGCTTGTCTTGGACAAGTTAATTAAATGTGACTTACATAGAATGATTGGCAACGTGGAAGCTTTTAATAAGGTCAATGTCTAATCATTCATGTTTTGGTTAGGTGTAAGATCCATAGACTTGAGGAACAATGCTAACTTGTATGGTCATAATTTGTTCATACAAAGGCACATGCATGCACAATATGAAATCTATCTTATTGCGATATATAAATATACCAGATTGATGTCCTATGCGATATAATCATGGCATCATATCTCGAAGAATACATGATAATTGGATTTAAGCAAATGATCAAATTGCTGGTTTGACCAATAATTCTATAGCCTTTGTTCGATAGGGACAAGGTGAGACAGAAGGAACGACTTACACGGTCGCCAAAGCTATTGGGTTCATTATGTTCTGAAAACATTTCATATTGTCTGTAGCCATGATATATTGCAAGATGTCGTGATGGTTTGTAGGAACAGGAGATCGATCTGGACAATCAGTTCTCTTAGTTGTGCTCATGTATTAGCACAAGTCTTGCTGCTGCTCAAGAACTTAATGATGTCACGCACCATAACCAATTAGTATGATGTTTGAACGAGAGAGAAAAAATTGCAAATGTGTTTGCAATTGAGCTAATCAAGTTGAGTCGAGTAAGGAATAAAAGTTCTAATGAAGGGGCTTCAGAGTTTACAAAGTCTCAAGCGAGTTTCAGACTCTACGGTCAAATGTAAGATCGAAGCATGCTAACCATATAGTGACCGAATTAATAATCTCAAGTTTTGGCTGGTGGGAAGGGGATGAACCAATTAATAATCTCAAGTTCAGAATTAATAGCTGCATTAATGGTCTCGAAGTGAGTTTATAATCAATAGCCAAATTAATGATCAAAAACAATTTTGGACTTAATGGCTAAATTAAAGATCTAAAATGGTTTCAGATTTTAACAGTTACATTAATGATATGAAATGATTTCACAATAAACAAAACAGTTTAATAATCTAAAATGATTTTAGATTTAAATGACCAATTAATGCTCAAACAATTTCAAAAGTAATGGTCAAATTAAATATTTGTAACACAAGAAGAAAGAAATGTTAGGAATAATTCTCGCGTAATGATTCTGAGAGTTATTGCCTAAATTAGTGTCTATAATGGTAAGAGAACTTACGTCCGTCAAGAGCTACAACTGAATGAATTCTAAAACGATTTAGAGTTAATGCGCTGATTTAAATGTGATCTACACTAGCTACAAGAGGTAATATAGAGAGCATATCATCGATAATTGAGAATGCCGATACGATCAACAAAATTATTCACACACGAGCATTTGCTCGCACAATTATAGTTGTGAGATATCTGAATCTCTTTTGTTCATCGTGAGAATTGGTGGTGCGTACGGGCTAGAGACTCGACATTTGTGGGGCTAGATCTGAAGAACATTAGAGCCTATGAAGAGATTAGACGCTTCTGCATTTGAAGAATGTCGAACTACTCAAGTGACGACATCGGACGTTTGTACGCGAATCCAAAGAAACTTCTCAACCAAATTTTAGAGCATGGTACAAGATTAATATGATTAGCCCCTTTAGTTCTTTTAAGCGTTTTTGTTAAAATGCACAAAAATGCTTTGGAAACACATGTATAAGCATTTTTACTTCTGTTGTGATCAGACTTTTGACCTTAATTTACTTATGCACACTTTGCTTGTTTATAGAAACAAACACCAACATTATAACCAAAAATCGAGAGGATGTTGAATTTCAATACCTAGCTTATTCCCTTACCTAGTTTAGGACTGAAAAACTGCTTTCTCGAGCTCTCTTGAAGGCTGGCCACTCCTCTAGTCACTGGTCCTTCAAAAAACAGTAAGGAAACAAGAAGAAAATGAGAGAGGCGTTAGGCAAGTGAGGGGAAGAAGGAAGAATAACAAAAGAAAATGGGAAATAAAGGACGAAGTTGAGGGGAAAAATGATGGCTTTCCTTGGGGATTTTTCCTTGGCCGTAGCCATGTGAAGAAAGAGATTGGCTAGGGGACTTCAGGACCATCATGAAATTTGATGGCGAAAGTTTTGCCTGGTGGGAAGGGGATGAACCGAAACTTGCATGGGAAGCCAAAACCTATTGCAAGAAGTCCTTAGGCTTTGCCCTTTTCTCCTTGGCTTACATGCCCTAAACAAAACTTAATCTAAACAAAACAAAGCAAAACTAATCCTTCTCCTAGCCCAAAGAGTTCAACCACCTCAAACACTAGACACCAATCAAGCAACTTTATTCCAAAATCCTCCACTAATAACTTCACCAAAAACTTAGTGGACTTGCACATCCTCAAATACCGAGCCTTCCACCCACGTCTAGCCCATGGACTTTATTCACAGTCCACCATCCTCTCTCTAGTCGATGCTCAGCCCAAAATTAGGCCCTCTAGTCTCCACCTATCTCTATTTTTCTTCTGTTGACGAGCACTCGCTTAAACAGAATTCAAAGACCGAAATTTTAGAATATCACAAGGAGTCTTCTAGAACTATTTTTAGGTACTCCTCTATCTCGTATTATCCATTCAACTCTCGCACTGACTTCCATTAAATGTAAAAATGTTTGATTGTTCGATGCAAAAGCCTATCAAATATCCCACGATAATGTTTTCAAGAAAAGCATCACCATTTACTTTTTATCTAGTGGGGCTTTACTTGAGATGCCATTATCCTCCATCTTTGGGAAAGTGCTATGAAAGTTTCATTTATCATTTTCTCAATACATGATGTTCCTCCTTCGTGAGGGTTACCTCCAAATTGGATCAGTATTGTTGTATGAATGCATCCACAAGATCTTCCCATTCTTGAATTTTGTTTCACGTCCAATATGATGAACCACACAGAAGGCATAACCAATTAAGCTATCTTGGAAGATCTGAATCAAGAGTGAGACTTTATCCGAATAATGAGTCATCTTCCTAAGAGAGTATTTGAGGTGAGCTCTAGGGCATCCAGTACCATCATACCTCTTAGTGAGTCTAGGTCTTTTTAACCATTTTAGGAATCTTGACCTTGCGATATGGAGATAGGTAGTCCATCCTTGCATTTCATAAGTTTGAATAAAATGGAGGTGTTTTTCAAACTTAGCCAAAGCGCTTCCTTTTCTTTAGTACGGAGAACCTCCTCTTTGGAACATGCACAAGGTTGACCATTGAGCGTGCCCAATAAAGTTTCTCTAATTACTCCATTTTCAGCATAGTCTTCATTCTCCATTCCTGCTTGAGGATGAGTCCTTATGCAAGAACGCCTTTCAGCCATTTTTTTAATCATCTTGAAAAGAAAGAAGGAGATGAATCAGTATTGATCAGCAATTTGGCAAGAATATATAAACCTTTCGATTTTATATTTTCTTCAAATGAAATAATGGGAAGAAATTTATATGACCCCGATATCATATAAACTCTGACCAAAATGTCTTCAAAAGAAATTATACACTGAGAGGGCGACAACGAACATTTAATCAAAATGACCCTTTTCTAAAATTAAATTGAGAGTTAAATGAAATTTCATTGAACCATTATAAGGCAAGAAAACTTGACTACATTGATTCAGGAAAATTCCAAATACATGGGAAATGGGATTGAACAAGTACACGGAAATGAAATTGAGATTAGAAATTACAAGGAAAAGCTGATTACATGAAACAAGAATGTATTACATGGAAAAAATCCTATAGGAACTCATGAGCTAGAAGAACTAGAAGGGTTCATGTGGAGACGCTTGTTATCATGAGCCAAGCGTTCTACTTCAGCTAAGGTATTGTCCCTTTCTCTAATGAGTTGAAGCATATATGCTTGTTGGTGACCATGAGGCTTGGGAATTTCAAGTAGTCAATAGAAAAGTGGTAGGTCTTCATCACACCTTCCAACTCGGTCTTGTCAACTCTGGCAACACATTGTGGAATGTAATAGTGTCGTACTACTATGATTTCTACAATTAGGGCCTTAACGTGGTCAATTTGGTTATCCACCAAGACTTTCTTTGCGATAATCAGAATGATATAACTCCAGCTTGAGGATTTGAGGAATCGTTAAATATTAGTGAAGAATCCTTAAAAGTAATAGGAAGTTAAACCAATTAATCCCACCACCACCAACAAAGCGCACCTTGCAATTCCCTAATCGTTTGACATGCTATTGGATTTGGTTCGCAGTGAGTCTTTTAAGGAAATTGAACCAGATAAAGAATGACCAAGTGGAAAAGAATTCGTTCTTTTGATGGAACATCATAATAGGATTATAGTTCTTTGTGACTTGGATGAGGTAACGCCTAATGATACTTTTGCAATGACCAAATTTCCTAACATGCATGACATGATAACAAACAACTTCTGTAGAGAAAGTTTTCCTAAATGAGCTACACATGATTTTATAAAAATCGGACGACAAGCAACATGTCAGAAAATTGTTAAAAACAACATAATACTCAACCAATATCATAAGGATTTGTCCTACCAAAACAAGTTTAAAAATTATCAAATTTACACATAATATAGCTAACATAATGAAAAACAAGTTTCCTTAAGAGGCCAAGTGTAGAATCCTCACAGAAAAAATGGAACAAAATATCAAAAGTCTATCTAGATAGGGGTTAGAACATGGGTCTGAATTTGATCTCATGTCCAATTTTGAAAAAATAGAAAGTGGCCCTAACGGTAAGTTATCGACACAAAATTAGGGGCATTGGAAACCTCTAAGAGTGCTTTATGACTTCCTAGAAAGGTTCGAGCCTAAATAGGTCAACTAAATGCTATAAAATCAAGATTTCTAAAGGTGCGCATATTAGTAACTAAGAAAAACATAACACAAGCATGTATTAAAGAACGTCAAAGTCAATCAAGTAATGCATAAACAGCATGAATAAATCACATGGGACTTAGAATCGGATGCAAGAAACAACTTGGATAATCATCTAACCCTAAGTCGGCATACACAAATGTCATACAATTTAATGACATTACAAGTTGATTCTGGTTCCTAATGACGTACTTGGGAATCCTAAGTGTGATGAACACTTTTGTGACATAAGTTTAACATGCGAAATGATGCTGAAATGATATGACCTAAATATGTACATAAATCTTGTATCATGTGGTTCAATAGTCTAGAAGGAATAATAGCAATATTTGGTCCCTAGATGACTCAAACAAATATATTAAGGTGCATATATGATAAGGTTCCGTTTCTGATCTCAACATCATAGAATGAGCATGATTCCAACTATCTAATGATATGCAAAAATCTTAAGAAAAATCAAATTTACAAAACATGCAATGAGGAGTATTTTTCGTTAAGAGTCTAAGACCTAAATGAAATCACATGAGTCACGGCAAAAATGGGAAAACAAACATGCATATCTAAGTTATATGTTACTGCAGCACCTTTTCACATTAACTCATGCAATTCATACACTAGACAATATCAAAATTTTGCAAATCATGTATCAAATGAACACATACAACATGCATTTCATCCTTCATGAAGAATTTGAAATCAAACAAACTCGTTTATAGACTCAATTTTACCAAAGTGGAACTCGGATCAATGTAGGACAAATCGTCCTAAGCTCAAATCTAGGCGATTTTGACTTAGTTAAGCACATTCAAAAATTATGAAAAAATTACAGGACATTCTCCTCACAATTACAAGCAACTTTCATGAGTAAAGTAAAGTTCTTCCAAAATCAACACAGAGATCAATACAAAAATAAATAAATAAATAAAATCAGAAATCAACATAGAGGGGATTGACCTAGGCTTAGATTTGAGTGGTTTTAATCTAGCTAATCATGTCCAAATAATCCCCCCAAAAAAAAAAATGGAACATATACTGCACAACAACAAACAACTTTTTTTTAAGGAAAGTTCCTAAAAAAATCAACATAGAAAGCTGCAAATTTTTTTTTTTTAAAATCATATTTTTGAATTAGGATAGAACCAAAAACTAATCTAAACTGGTGCAGAATCACTCACCTTTAAAGGTGTTTTTCAAGGGCCAAAAATCACTCAATTGGGCGTACGACCTATTGATTTGAAGCTTGCAACGTATATTATCGAAGCCTAGAAGGACTCGAACTCAAATAAGGTCATTTCAAACCTCATTTTGGCCAAAATATTAGGTCGGTCCAAGGATACGAAAATGCAGGTTTTAGGCCAAATCAAGTCAATCATTCATGATCAATCAAGAACACTCAATCACAGTGAATCAACATTCAAATCTATCAATCTAACATCTATACTTAGCATGTTAACTTAAAATTGAACCCTAGCCCTAACCAGCTTAATCTAGTCTTGCTTCATGGGGTTCCAAATCGAGTATTAACTTTTGATGTATCTTTGGCGATTTTGATTGCAATCGATTGGAACTTTCACCATAACTTCGATCAAACCTCCACAAACCAAATTTAAATAGCAAAGATCAACTTTGGACTTGTCGAATTGCTGGCTTGGATCACGAATAAAACCATGGACAAGATCACCAGCTCTTTTACTGATGATTGAGCTTGGTCGATTGATTAGTTTGATCGGAGAGATCAAATTGTCACTGAGGCTTTCAAAAGCTTGGATGAGCTACCAGAGATCATGAGGAAGATCCAAGAGCTGGTTGGTGATGGCAAGGTTGTCGGTGTGGGCGTACGCGGCAATCGAAAAAAACGTGCGTCACATGGAGGAAGGAGAGAGAATTGGCAGTAGAGAGAGAGAGCTGGAGAGAGAGTTTGTTGAAGATTTTTTTGTAAATTCGTGCAAATGAGCCCTCCAAAAGATGGAGGGAAAATGGGTTTATATACCATCCTAAAACATCCAATTTCATCCGTTGGTTCAATCCAACGGTTGAAATTTTGATTCAACAGTTAAAATTGGATTTCGAAGGTTGGATTATGATCTCGAGATGTTGGGTAATCAATCCAATGGGTTTGATTTGCGAAAAGCTGAGCCAAAATCGAATTGCGTCAAAATATCCAATTAGGGGTTAAATTGCAATTTGATGAAATTCAAGGATCAATCTATAAAATTTTGAGAAATTGAAAGTGTAGGAGTGAAATTGACATTATGATGATCCTGGAACTAGTCACCGGAGGTTAGAAGCTGGCGGAAAGGGGTTGAACCGACCATCCAAACCGTGGTGGTTAGACGGTTCGCTTCGGTTTGATCTATTTTTTGGTTCTTGATCGGTTTGGTCTAGTTCTGGCTATTTCACCTACTTGGAACCCCTGTGGATCCAAAATTTATGTGATTTGGTCCCTAAATGACCAAATTGAAAAAGAAATTTATCATTTTTAAGAAGAAATTGGTCAATTAAGATTTAATTAAGCTAATCAAATCTTATGAACGTGATCTAGGGATATTTTATTGACCTAATTGAATGATTATCATAAAAAGACAATGAGTCAAAACCATGGGTGTTTTGAATTGAGCTTAGAGGGCTAAAATGATCAAATTTGCAATTCAACGGGCAAATTAACTAAAATTGAATTTAGTTAATGTTATAATTATCCTATCTAATGAACTATCCATGCGTAAGATCATTTATCGCATTCAAATTGACATTGAATTAAAGTGCTCGAACTTATGTCAAAAAATGGATCTAGGCCTGATATCATAATGGATCTAGATTTATGAAATTAAATCATAATTATGAATGGGTCTATTCGAATTTTGTCAATTGAATCTTAATTGCTTGAAAGGATAAAATTCTTCAAATTGAAAAGTTCTTATGTGAATTTCTTAAAATAGATTTCTGATTTGAATTTATTTTTAAAAAAAAAATGAATGAAGAACGACTATCCGTTTACAATTCATGAAGGATCGATTTTTGGTTCCCTAATTAAGGCTCAAAATGGTAATTTGTATTTTGATTCAACAATTCACGAAATTGAATGCACAAGTGGATTTAAAATAGTTCCTAAACCAAATGTCGAAGAAGGAATTATACCTAATTATAACTAGAATAAAAATAATTTTATTTTTGATCAATTTAGAATCTAAAACTGAAAAATTTGGAAATCAAGATTCTTGATCAATTTTTTTGAAATTTTTGACACAAAAGTCAAATTGACATTAAAAGGAATGTATTTGTGCATTTATTATTTATTATTTATTATTTATTTTTTGGTCGAATGTTTGGCCAAAAATCAATCATTTAATTAACCTTTCCTAAAAGGTTGATTTTTATGTCAAATCTTTGGATTTTCAAAAAATTGATTTGACAAAAGTGAAATTAAAGTTAAATGACATCTTTTTGGGCAAAAAACAAAAATTTGACTTAGGGTTGACTCTTGGTTAAAGGGTTTATCAAAAAAATCAATCCGAAGGTCAACCATTTGACTTTTCGAGTTTTTCTTGAAAATGAATGAGAAATGCTTAAAAATGACAAAAAAATAAATAAATGAGAAATTACATTTTTGGATTGAGAAATGGGTTCCGTCGCAATTGGAAACCCTAATCTTGATTTTTACCTTTTAATGATATGTTGACTAAAAATCAGACATCAACAAACACAAGCACTCCTTCCAAGGCTATGATTCCCTCACCTCCTAGATTACTAGAATCTAGCCCTCAACAAATAGTTTTGCACAAGTGAAAACGAAAATTTGTTCGACAAAGTGAAAATGAGAGTTATGAATATCCATCAATCCTCATAGCCACCTTTATTGGTTGAAATAGTCCAGTCTTCAAAGTGTTCATTGGAAGCCATCTCATAGTCAAAGGAACCGTTGATCTAACTTCTCTGGCCATCGGACTTGTATTTTGGAAAGTTAGGGCGTGCATGGAAACGTTTCTGGAACACTTCTGTACGGATTTTGTTCCCGAGAACAAAAAAAGAACAGAAACGCGTTTGGTTGCGTTTCTGTTCATTTTTTGTTTTTTTGTTTCCGAACAAATAAGAACAAAAAAAAGAAACATAAAAAAGTTGTTTATTTCAAAAGAAACACTTCTTGGAAGGCAAAAAAGAACAAAAACGAAAAGAACAAAAAACAAAACCGGAACAAAATTGGAACAACACTGGCTGAAGCTTTTCTTCTCCTTTGTGCGTGCTCGTGGCTCTCGGCTGAAGCTTCGTTCTCGTGCTCTCCCTTTGCCGACGTCTCTCCCATCTCTCCGACGGCTCCCACTCGGGCCGACTCTCCGCGACTCCTCACTCCGGCGACTCTAGGTACGTTTCTGGTGCTCCTCCTTCTCCGGTCGACGATGGGCGATGGGCTTCGGTGCGAGCGTTGCTCGCCCAGATCTGCCGCAGATCTGGGACGGCTCGCTCTCGAGCCTTGAGCGATCTGCGCTTGCTCGCCCGAGCTCGATCCGCCGCAGATCTCGAGGGGGACGGCTGCTCGAGCGAGCTGCTCCAGCTGCAGCTGCTCGAGCAGCATCTCGAGCGAGGCTCGATCGAGCTGCAGCTGAGCTTTGGAGCAGCATCTCGAGGCGAGCCTGCTCGAGCAGCGAGCTCGATTGCTTAAGCTGCTTGAGGAGTTAATTGATCGGGACTTCGGCTTGATGGATGTTACATAGTCCTCTCGTACTCTGTTCGATTCAATCATCTAAGGTCCTATTTGTTATCTTTTGGTTCTTGGATGTGTCATTGATGCATTTAGTTGCTTATAACATTTTCTTTATCTGATTCAGTGCTGCTGTTGATTTGCTGAAGCAACTCAAAGATCATATCAGCAATGATGAAATGGCCATGGAAGCAATTTTTGATGAGGTTCGAACCTATTCTATTTTCTTAAGCTGAAAACTCTTAATAGTTTAGGTCAGGAAGTTGGCTTCTGGGATTGGAAATGCAAGAGATAATCAAGAATCGTAGTTCATATATGTTAGAAAATCAGGGTTATTTATGCTTAGGGTACTTTTCAAGCACCATTCTTTTGGAGTCAACTGGGTAAGTGGTTTTGTTCTTCCTTTACCTCCCATCTCCCAACCTCCCCCTCTCTCTATAGTTATTTTGAGTTGTAGACACAAATGGCCTTCTTTGCTATCTGTAGCAATTGCCTGCTAGTTTGCAAAGGGTGCAAAATTTGACTGATGCATGCAAGGATGCTGGAATATATCAATCACTGCCGCTCTATCTTCTTCCTTCATTCATGCAGGTGTTCTTTAGCATTGCGGAAGAGACAACACTTCTGCAGATGGGCTTCAACTTGCTTTAAGTGATCAAGAATGATCTTGGCCTTGCCCTTTCACGGAAGGTTCTCGATGTTCTTCTCAGTGCTTGTGTCAGTACGAAAGACATGGATAAGTCTATCTTGATTTGGAAGGAATATCAAGCAGCTGACCTCCCTTACAATATTCTGAGTTTCTTGAGGTGATATTTTAATTACTCTCTCAAGCTCCCCATTAATCCGTCTCATTCAAGTGAATCAGATTTGAGCTGTTTAATCCTTGGCCGTCATACGAGTTACTGACTGTATCTGCCGAGTTTTCAAGCTTGATGTGGATGTCTCTACTTTATGAACATTGGTAGGATGTATCAAGCCCTTCTGGCTTCAGGAGACCTCAAGTCTGCAAGGATTGTGCTGAGCAAAATGCCCAAGGACGATCCCCACGTGCGCCTCATCATCCAAGAATCCCAAACGGTGTATGCCAAGATGGCATCTGAGAAAAAGACGGAGAAAAACCGGAAAACAAAGGGAATAAAGCATAAAAAGTCGAAGGCGAAAAGTGAGTGCGAGGACTAACTGCATTCCTGTTTGAGTACTTTGTAGTTCCTAGGTCAATAGCCTCTTGTACATGTTTGCCTTGATGTTGTTTTTTAGCGTAGCATCATCATCCTCCAACGCTCTTGTGACAAATTTTCACGGGATTCCCTCGTTCATCTAACCTAATGGTTACTAATATATCAAAATGCTGGGAATAGTAGCATGAGAAATCTTTGAACTTCTTCCATTTGTGCGATATCGTCTTTGAATTTATTTATTTATTTAGGCCGTTTTGAGTTCTCTCATTGGAAAGCTCGTGTTCTCAGAGATGATATGCAATCTTGCTGAAATAAAGATGTGAAAATGATGACACGTGGGGTTTTTGTGATAGTTTGGAGGAGGACGAAGTCGACAATTAAAAAATTCAGAGCAGCAAACTTCTTCTAATGTGGTTCAATGTCGAATTTCACTAGTCATAACTTGTGATAATATATATTTTGATGAAGCGACTCTTTTAAAAAGAATAATAAATAAGCGATCATTATGGACGGATGATTACTTAGACATTGGTTTCTTTGGAAGTGACGATCGCAGGTCATCCTAATGATGATCACGCGTATGTGTTTTCGTGCAAACTCTACGATCATGTAAGAAAAATATTCCGTGCACCCGGAATAACGAGCCTATCGTAGTAGGAAAATCTTTCCATACCACAATCGAGAAATCACTATGTTAAACTACGTATCGACAAACACGAACCTCAAATTCGCGATATTTTTACAAACGAATTATCTGAAATTCCACCTCACTAACATAATTCTCTCGTGGCGGGACTGGGACGGTCAAAAGGAATTGGCAACGAGGATGGCTGCGCGGCGGGCCCTCGCTTTGCTCCAGCCTCTCCGCCGCGCCTCCGGTGGACGGCCGCCCTCACCATGGCCGAGTCCATCTCCATCACTTGTGATTCAGTTGAACAATGAACTATATTACTTCATTATTGTGATGTCATGTATGGAAGGATTCATGCCGAGATGTATGAAATTTCGTTTAAGGCGCACATATGACCATGTTGAAAATATTTTTCTTCACTCACCATTTTTCAAAATTAAATTGATAAGCATTTAATGAGAATGAGAAATCAATATCAAGTTTATATGCTTTAAAACTAAAAAATAAAAAGTACTTGAAAAAATTTGATACAAACTTTACTTACAAAATTTTCTACGAAATATGCCATATGATCATGTTCAAAATGTTTGTCTTCACTAACCATGAACAAAATAAAATTAATGAGCATTTCATAAGAATGAGAATTCAATATCAAGTTTAAACTTTATTAAAGAAAAGCTTTTTTTTTTTGAAAAATTTAAAACAAAATTTTTGTTGTTGTTTACAAACGTGTTTCTGTTCTTTTTCTATTCTAGGAACAGAAATTGATTGTAGTTACCAAACATGTTTCTGTTCTTTTTTTATTCCAAGAACAGTTTTTTTACACTTACCAAACGCGTTTTTTTGTTCAAAAACTGTTCCCCGGAACATAAACACTTTTTTTTTTATTTCTGTTCCCAGAACAAAAAAAAAAAAAGTGTTTCCATGCGCTCCCTTAGAGAACCATCTAAAGACAAGCCGAGTATTTCCAAAAATATACCCTTCCTCTACAATCTGTTTGACTCTATGATCTACCTTCGTAAAATGGCAAACACTATTGCAATCTTCTCCAAACTCCTTCCTCTGGATTCTAGAGCATGTAAACGGCTATGAGATACTAATTTACATTCAACTTCTTTCTAGGAATGTAGAGCCACGCATGACGACCTTCTCCACTGTCTCCAGTAGGACCTGCTTTTCTAAAGGTCCTTTAGTCTTTTCACGCTTGTTGCTGAATGGATTGTTCACCTCTAGTCAATTTTCAAGTATATTGATCTCCTTGTATTCTTCAAAGTTGTTCACCTTCCAACCGGTTCATCCAAACTTCAACGAGTTCGTAGCTTGTTCACCTTTTAGAAAGATCCTTCTAGCCTTAAGGCACATTCTCGTCCGATATAGCTTGTTCTAGTTTTGTGGAAGGAAAGCACTACCATGCCTTCAAACGTCCTGCTCCTAATTTCTCTTATATATTAGCTTCTGCGTCTACAAACTGTTCTACACAATTCAATGCGCACAATAATAGCTTTTGATTATTTTGCATCTTTAAAACATCAGATTTTCTCAACATAGTGAAGGAATTAATAGCAATAGAGGAGGACTAAGAGGAAGCCACAATAGGGAGACATAAGAAAAATGGACAGGAAAAAGAGAAGGGCTTGATTATCTAAGAGAATGTAGTACTAAACGAAGAATCAAGCTAATAAGCGATGAGTAATCTAATCTTACGTCGTGCAACTACATGAAATGAGATAGAGCGATGACCAATTCTTTTCATTACTTATCACTAAACATATATACGGTAGGGTTGGATTCATATAATTACAATCATGCCCATAAAGTGTACAACTAAAAGATTCCTAACATGAGAAATTTAGAGATTAGTGTCAATTTCAAACGTAGAGGCTGAATTACAAAAGTTTTTGAACTCGGAAATGGGAAATGCGTTGAAAGAATTTCACTATCATTGTCATGTCCTAGCTTCGTCACTGACCAGCAGAACCATGATTTATCTCTCCGCATAGTGGCAACTAAGTTGGACAGTCTGTGTTATGGCTGGATCACCCTCTCTCTCTCTCTCTCTCTCTCTCTCTCTCTCTCTCTCTCGTAATGCCTAACGGGCATACAAGGCACTTAGGCACTAATAAGAGATAAGGAGTCATATCATAACCTCATATCAGGGTGAGTACAGGAAAAGCAAAATTAAGCACTAGAAAGTCAATTAAGTGATAATAATGTCTTTAAGGCACTTTAAATTACCCTTAATAACGCAATTATGACTTTCGTTGACTCTGCCCATTCATGGTTGCACCCGACAGCCGCAAGTTCTCCTGTGCTCATGTATTCTTCTACGAAAATAAATTATCGAGGGAAAAAATGTATAACATAGGTTCATTGTCTTACACTAAACCAACCAGATTACAAAAATCAATGCGACGAACTCCAAGTCTCATTAACAAAAAATACAAGTTTCAATACAATTTCTCTACAATTGATTCTGTCAGTAGTACATACACGTGGAACAACTCTATACTAAGTTTTCTCGGCATACGTGAGTCTTGGATCAGCTTCGTTTTCGTCAGCACTGCAACTATGAAGCCTCCAAAGGCCAAAGAAATGTCTGTGGCAATGAAAGGGATGTGTCGGTAGCCTCTATAGGCTGATGGTGATTTAGAGAATCAAGCGGCAGAATTTTGTAACTTCCATCTTTTCGGTTACAATAGTATTTCCTTTCCGTTGCGAAACATGCACAGTCGAACAGTATGGATCATGAATCTCTGAAATTCGACAAAATGATATCATATACCATTAAGCTTCGACAAAGATGCCCCAGTCACATCATTTTGTGCAAACTTGCCAGAAAAAGCTGAACATCTAGATGTCTTCCGGAGGTTCAATACGGTTGTGTCGGACGTCCAGAGGCATGGTTCAGCTCCTAGCAAATTCTGGCGGAGTGCCCGCTTTCTCAGAAGAAAGCTCAATCAGTTGCGATTGGAAGCCCGCTTGAGCTCTACTTCGATCCGCTACTTCCCTGTAAGGCATAAACTCCAGTCGTGCCCGATTGAAAGAGGTCAATGGTGATCACTTTGGGCTTCAGTAACATACCAATATGCCAATCGACGTTGGTATACCATGAACTCCCAACTCGCATCCTGTTAGAAATCAGGACCCCATTTCAATAGCTTTCTACCAGGTTATCCTAAAACCATCTTGTAGGTACTCAACATGACTGAAAACCATAAGAATTGACGTCTCAAAATCATAGGTTCAACTATCCCTTTAATTACCTAAACTTTCGTTACTCAAGGTTTTTGTGGCTCCACTTGATTATGGCCTTGTATGTAGCGACTACTCGTAGGTAAAACTTCTAGCAGAAACCGTAATGAATTATTAATCTCATAAGTTGGTTCGATCTTAACAAATATGAAGGTCCAAGTCTAAGTTAATACATGAACAGACTCATCAAACAATTATTCTTTCTTCGGCTGCCAATGGAACAGTAAGTATCCACATGACCACATTGCAACTCAGTGAGAATGACATGTTAACCAAGGGTAAGGTGGTCCCCCATTTTCCTTAGTGATATGACTCACCATAACTTCTGTATTTTGACTAAAGAGGGCTTAATGGCCTTAAATCAAGCTAGTAATGATTGCGAGGGGTTATTCTTGCCCGCCTACTTTTTCTAACTTCCAGCCCTTCGGAAGGAGCATCGAAGTTCAATATTTCGAAGTTATCAATTTGGATTTGTCTACCCTGTCTTCTGATTATGCATAGTAAATTTGTCGGGAGTTTTGTCCGCCATCCGATGGAACAGGTCCAAAGCAATTGATTGACAATCATCGAAGTTATTCGATTGAAAATGTATATTTGTTAACTGTTCCATTTCTCCTGACAATTTTGCCGTATCATAGTGCCCCTGGTGTACACATACCCTATGATTCTAGGTTTGTTCTGCGGTGCAGTGACAAGTGAAACTATTATGATTGATTGAATTGATTGCAAGTTCTTTTATTTTCATACAACCATCGATTGAGATTATATTTTGTTGTTCCATCCATGAAGGGTATGCACGACGCATCACGCAATTTAACACGGCACAGTGAAAAGCCCATCGCTATGGTATGAAGCCGAACCAGACATTAGGAAATGGGAAGTATCGAGATTTGCATACAAGCACCTCTCTCCTCATGCTCCGCTGTCCACGCGTGATATTGACGAGTGGAAAATAAGCCAACAAGGTACGATCTACTTAAATTCAAACACAAAACTGAGTTTAACACAGACATTAGGATTAGTTGTTTAATTAGATCCGCTAATTCAAAAGATACTCCCCAGAAATTAGGAATCTTGGCTTGTAACGACCAAGACAGATCCATGGCTCAAACATAAGAACTTGCCTTTTGCCAAAACCTGGAGGTCATGATAAAACAAATTAAACTTACCTTCTTACATATAGTAGCAGTGGCAGAAATGAAACACAAACCAGACTGACATCAAAACATCGAATACTATCACAAGCGACATAGCTCTTGAAAAGAATTAAGAGATGTTTTTTCTACCGGATACAAAAAAACCTGCGACGACCTACTTGCTCTATTTGCCGTCCTATAATAAAATCACCACCACAACAAGCCATATTTCTCTTTAATAGCACAATGGTTCATAATCAATTACGTTATTTATGTAAACAGATTTAAGAGAACTTCCGTGAGATCCTCATCTTCTGTATTTTGGGGCCGGAGTCGAATCGACCTCCAAACGAGGAGGGCTAAGAAGCATTCCTTCGGCCATGTTCGCCAGAACATTGGGCATGTTAAATATCATTTCCTCATCCACGAACTCATTCACGTTGCCTCTTGCATTCCCTTCTAACCTCCTTTCGCTACTCGCTTGTCCTTGTCCCTCTCCCCGCACTAACCTAATCGGACGCAAAGCATCCCGAGCACGCCCAGCAGCCAGCAGCACTAGCTGCCGCTGCCTGGATGTCGCGCGGCGAAGAGGAGGCAGGAGCCGGCAAGGAAGCCACAGAGGCGGGGAAGTTCAGCTCAGCTTCAGGGCCCTTGAGGGTCAATGCAGCAACGTCGTACGCGATTGCAGCCATCTCACCGGGAACGTCCCAAGCCATATCCTGGTTGGCTTCACAGGCTCGCGGATCTCCGACACCCACTTCCCATTTGCTCCGGCGTCGCACCCGCGGTAAACGGGGTGGCGTCCGGACGCGAGGAGATCGAGTCCCCGAGCTGCTACCCCGGCTACCTTCACTACTAGGAGTGGCATCTTTTGAGGGTTCGCGGTATGCATTGAAGAGACAAGATGAAGATGTTGGACCCGGAGACAAAGGAGGTTGAGATCGTTGATGGTTGGAGAAGCCATTTTATGGTGGATAAATTGTTAGAGCAAAATTATGGGTTCAAAGAGAGGGGTTTCGGAGTTGGAAGTGCAGACCTGTTGGAGATGAACTGCGGTGTGTGGAGGGGTTGCGTTGTAAGCCAGCTTCGTGTTGGACGTGTGGGTTGGATTGTGGTTTCTCGCAGCTAAAAAGACTGCGCGGACTACATTGACGTCAAGCACAGTGATTTTTGGGCATAGTGGATCACTAAACATCCCTTCTCAAGGATTTGGTTATGACAATCGAGTCATTTCGGGTCTGATTATCTCTCACTCCCCGTGAGTGATGTACGGCAAAAGTAGTCTCGGGGACGTCTCAGCATTTTCATGCGGCCCTTGATTACACAATCGACACGGATTATCATCATCGATATGAGGAGTCATAGTTTGGAAATTAATCAATTATTGAAATTAATCAGAATGCGCGGTGGGCACTGGTTGTATAAAATTTTACGCACGTTGTCCATAAAATATAATTTTAAATTCCTGTCCTTCAATTCAG
This sequence comes from Eucalyptus decipiens, assembly GCA_014182575.1. Lineage (NCBI taxonomy): Eukaryota > Viridiplantae > Streptophyta > Magnoliopsida > Myrtales > Myrtaceae > Eucalyptus > Eucalyptus decipiens. Next base: position 27,770,280 of record CM024619.1, on the reverse strand, counting down.
GGATATTAGCTATCGCCATAAGTGATGTTTTAGAAGTATAAGCAAGTTTTGGATACATCCGCATTGTGTAAACTCACTCCATTTTAGTCATTCAATAGATTGGGTTCTACATCAGTTCAATATAATATAATGATTGAACATACGAACTGAGCACGTGTCAAAACTATTCTTAATTTTTCAATTTTGGGTTATTCCCAATTTTTTAAAGCAATGGATCTAATAGTAATTGTACATTCATCGAGTTTGCAAAAATATCCTTTTCAAGAGTGGATTTTTGTTTAAGTCAAATATTTGGTCAGGGAGTTTTTCAAAAGTTGATTTGTTAATTAATGTGTATATATTGTTGTTAATTGTTAAAGAAGCATTCGATCGATACATAAGGTGGTTCGCTCTTTTGACATACTCCTAAAGTTCTTTCCTATTTCTTAATTTAAATATATTTGTTAACTTATAATCACATGTTGACCTTGTATGCCCATCATATCGGCCATAACTCAATACACCTGCGGTCACATATGATCTAACAATATACTACTTAACAAAAGATACAAAAAGTGAAATTCATGAGGATAAAGATGTCATAAGTACATCCACAAATATATGTATATTGTATACTTAGAATTTTGGCCTCAAATAGAAAAATAAAGCTAAAAATTAAATTGCTAAAATTGAGGTACTTTTTTGTTTTACGAAAAGTGAATAATTTAAAAAATATTTTTGTAAAAATGATTGTTTATATCTTTTGAAATAATTAGTAAATAAAAAATATTTTCATTATCATCACCAATTAATGTCTAAAGATTATCATGGACAACAAAATAAATCATTCATTCATTGTTATAAGTGATTTAAGCAATATTTTTTGGAAAAAAGTTTTCTAATTGATTTATTTTTTGTGAAACAAATGCACCATAAACAAAATTTTGTCATTCAAATTATTTAGGATCACACATTCAATTAAAAGTTATTATTCCAATAACTCGTTATAAAATCTATGGAATAATAAATGTGGAATTCTTTTTCCAATAAAACAAAGAGAAAGTAAAAAATTCAGCAGAACATAATAACTATAGATATTACAAACGATAATTACGTTGCCCCGTTTCGAATCAATAAAATATGGTTTAATTTTTAACTCAAAAAAGATATAGCATTGATATTTTGCATGATATTTATAAAGTCAAAAATATACACACAAGACAGAGAGATGTACGATTGATACAAAGTTCGATCCTAACTTCAAAAAAAAGAATTGGTTTAGGCAAGCTCTTAAGGAGTATATCGAATTAGGGTTAACATCTTTTATTCAGGCAAGAGATAGGTAGCAATAGGGGTAATTGGTTCTCAATCCGGTTTGTTTCCACTCATGAACCGAGAACCGGACCAGATGGACGGGTTCTCAATTTCTAAACTTGGCGACCAAAGTCGGGTCCGGTTCAGTTCCTAGGCAGTCTAGTGGAATCTTAGATTTCATATACTTCAATTTGAAGTGAAATTTCAAGCCTTAAAGTAAACAGACCTATCCAAAACATAACTACCATTTTCTCATCTCATTGTGAACACTTTGAAATGTTATAAAATAAAATCTCACGTTGTCCAAATAGATTTCCCTCATAAATGTATCTTTCATGTATCACTTGTATGTAAACTACATTCTAATTAATAAACTTACTCTAATTGAATCCATAATTTGGTCAAATGTGCCCAAATGTGAGTTCAGCAAAAGAGGAGGCGTGAACATTGTGGGTGAATTTGGAAAGACTAAAAGAGGAGAAAGAGAGGAGGCGTGCATGAAAGATTTTAAATTATTAGGTTAATATTTAATAAATAAATAAATATAAATAATGTATTCAACCAGTTCGAATTCATTTGGTTCCCCCTTAGAATTGGGAACCCAACAGTTCATTAGTTCCACTTTTAGGAACAGGGAACTAGACTGGCGCCCTTGGGAACTAAACTAAACCAGCTAGTTTAGTCCAATCAAGGCAATTCCGGTTCAGTCGATTCGTCTTGCTCACCCCTAAGGAGCATAGGAAATCGGGTTTTACATCTTCCCTCTATTTGGTACTATGTTTTAGTTGCCGATCATAACATAAACTAAAATATTCTTGCATTTTTTGGACATTGCTTCAATTAATTGACTTTATTTCACATTATAATGCAATGACCGTTATGAAATGAGTGTTTTTTTTTTCAACATAAATGATACGAGAGATAAATATTCTCAAAAATTCCATTTCATTGCACCCATCAAATTAATCTTAGGTTAAAATTTGCCTCTTTTGATTGGGAAAATTATTCTATTAGTCATAAACATATTGTATAGACATCAATTCAGTCTTAAATTTATTGTACAAATGTCAATAGGTCCAAAAAATTTCGATTTTCTAATTTAATCATAAATCTTTGCACGAAATTCGGATGTAGTTTTTCTAGTCAATGTTTATCGAAAATTGTTGACATTATGGTTCAATCATTGCCGGTTATCCTAAGAGGTAAAACACCACGTCGTGATTTTTGGCAAAAATTGAGTAGAATGGCTACATTGAAATTTTGTACAAAGATTTAAGACTAAATTGGCATTTATACAATATATTTAGAATTGATTGAATAATTTCCTCACTTGTGATAAATAAGTGGTCCAACTTCAATCATTACTTAGATACCTAATTAGAAAGCAATTTGCATTCTTAATGTGAAATCATCTTGAGATCACAAAATGAATGGATACATCAACAAATCGATAGCCATTATGAATTTGTTGAGTCTTCTATGAAATTCCGTCATAAATGTGATGCCCCCAACATGTTATGGCTAACACAATCAATATATTCTTTCACTTTTTATACATGCAGAAGTGTGTGTGGTCAAAGAACAACCCAAGATAAGTATAATTCAAGGAACACACGTCGAAACATAAACTAAGCAATTTCACTTTTTTTTTTTTGGTAATATACTTAGGTACACTAGGGGAAACAGTAAAAGGTACTACTACTACAGACCCACCAAAAACTTCAATAGCTGCGCCATCTTGACCTAGTTCCACATGTATGTATACCATCACCTAGTCCACAGTACATCCAAAATCATGCCCTAATTTTCCCAAAATGCCACTTCATTACCTTTGAGCCCTGCCTTACTTTACCCCACTGTTGCCGTCATCAGCATTGTCATCTCCCAAAAGAGGGAGGCCCACCGGTCACCCTCCAATGCAAGCTTACACTGTTACGAAACCCAAGAGCACTAGATCCTTTGGGGATCCTATGTCTATGGTTAGAATTGATATAAACCTAACAAAGGTAACATAAAAAAAATTGGGATTCACAAACTCGGTCATGTGCCATGAGAAGTCAACAGGGACACCATAACTAGTCGAGGGCAAAGCAGGTATAATCGACATGGCTACTAATTTGAAAGGGAATAATTAACAACTAGTGAGTCTAACCTCAACAAGCAGAATGTCTACTAGTCTATAGTATATAAATCTATCACTACACATGTGAGGACACTCCAAATATCAAATATGTTAAATAGCCTGATAACTTTTTCAAAATCAAAATGGTAGGCTAGTCAAAAAGCAATTTCGCTAAAATTAGTAAACCGGTGACTCAAATAGAATGTGAAAACATTAATAATCATATTTGCTTTAAAACTCAGCTAGCATAATCTTCCAAGAAAACTCGGTTACCCCTTCGGGCATCTTGCACCAACACGGCATCGCAAGAACATCCGAGGGAATTATGTTACACCCTCTAGGCATCCAAAGGAACCCAATCGCCCCTCTAGGTATCTTGCACTCATTTCATCATCATGAGGACATCTAGGGACCCTGTCACCCCATGCATCCGGAGAAATTCAGTTGCTTCTCTAGGCATCCCTACAATGGGGACCAACGGCATTCACTACACTCATACCATTATGACAATTCAGTAATTCAATTTAAAAAATGTCATTCACTTCGCTAATGCACAGGAAACAACTCAATTTTGAAAACAACCAACCTTCATCCACTTATAAAATCATAGAAATGGTATAAAACAGTTAATCGGCAATAATAGTCTAAAAGGCAAGTTACAATAAGGAAATTTATCTAAAATCCCAAAATTATCCCGTGAGGGCAGTTTGCACGCTTTTGGAAATTGCTAACATTTCCCAAGTAAATCAACTTAAAAATATGAAACTTTAACATGATGTGGAAGAGACCAGTGGAACATTTTTCATGAAGACCTCAAAACCCAGTTCGGCAGCAATGCGAGAAATCAAGCACAAAACAGAGTGCAGATTTCAGAACTAGAACAGACACGAAAATGGGTGTTTCACAGGTTTATTGAGTTCTAAAAATCGTAGAAAATTGTATGTTGTAGTTTAGGGTGTAACGTACAACTTTCATGAGGAAAACTTATCCAAATTCCTTGTCGAGAATTCGGACAATCACAACCATGTAAAGGTCACTACCAGTTTTGGAAAATTGACTTAAGAATCCGTATGTTTTTCAAACATAATTCAGCATATGAAGTCAAAAAAATGTGGAATTAAAATATGTTATAGAATAGGGTATAAGGTGCGACTTTCATGAGAAAGCCTCAAGAGATTCACATTACATAAATCGGTATAAAATTTACAAAATCGTGGATCTACCATGACATGAACCTACAAGCGGCAATGTTCCTGGATTTCGTCCACTATTTGCATCACTCAACCTCAAACACGCATAAATTCCAACAACTAGCTCCTCAACAACACATTCGAGAATCCAACAAACCACAAACTCAACAATGCTAACTATGTATGTCTTCCGAAATTGCCGATTAACAATAACATATACAAAATCAACAAAGATAGGGAAAATCGGAAGAAATCGACCTCACTGAGCAACAAGCAACCTACATAGCATAGGACGGAGAACAATCTACTTGCCTCAAGTCCTACGTGTGTCGTTGCAGCTTGACGGGTCGAGAAAGTCCTCGTTTGCGCCCAGTTCTCTGACGGCCCAAGACGAGTTGAGGCGATGACGCGGGATGACGAGGGTGGCGCAAGGACTTGAATGGCTGAGGTCCGTTCGTTGGCGAGGCTATCGTTGAGGCTACGGTGTTTCTGTCGTGAAATAGAGAGAGGACGGTGTCACACGAAGGGAAAATGAGCAGAACGGAGATATGAAGAGAAGAAGCGGTTGCCGTTTTCCTTTTATAATTCTGGTTGTGCCTCCTCCTTGCAGTCGCGGTGTTGACTCGGCAGCAGAAGTTTACGCCAGCTGGAGAATATGTGTCGTGCATTGGTGACGCTAGGTGGTGACGATATTGAGATGGCGTGGCGACGGGTGATGAGGTGGCAGGTGAGGTGTTGCAGCGAGGAGGCTAGGTGGCAAGGTGGCATGACACAGTGATGGTGGTGCGGATGGCGTGATCCGATGACGAGCTTGATGGCGCGGTCATGACTGCTAGGTACTCGAGGCTCATGATTTTGTTGAGCAATGACCCTGATGTCATAATAAAACAAACTAAATTGAACCAAATCAGATTTGTAAATTTAAATTTGCAAGTAAAATGCACATTCTTAATTTTTTTTTATCTCTTTTCGCTCCGCTCGTTTTTCCTCTTCCGTGCGTGATACCATCGTTGTGCCTCCATTCGGACTCTGAAATTATTAACATGTTTAATATTCGATAATAATACTGACTTTTGGTAAAACTCCATTTGAGCATTTGCAAGAGTTATCGGTAAAATATTCAGGCAAAAATATCCCCGTGCCATTAATAAGCGGGATAGTCGGTCCTGTAGTTTCGATTTCGGATCCGGGGTTAGACTCAACAGTTGAGCGGGATGATTTCAACTTTGGGTTTTTGGGTTTGGACTGTATTAGTATATGGCTATGCTTGAGGATGGATTTTAGGGAAAATGATGCAAATTGTCCTCAAACTTGGCTCAATGTGCAATGTAATTTTTAAACTTTTAATTTGTCTAATGCGGTTCTTGAATTTTAGCCCCACGTGTAATATTGTCCCCAAACTTTTAGTCTTTGAAATATATTAAAATTTTCAATGTTTTTCCTGAACTTGAATGAATGGAAAGACAACATTGAACATTTCTATATAAATTGGGGATTGCAGTAAACATGTATCAAAAGTTCGAGAGCCACATTGAACAAATTAAAAGTTTAGATCAAAGGTCTAAAAAACACATTAAACAAAGTTCATATAACATTATATATTGAGTCAAAGTTCATGAACTATTTATGTAATTATCCCTAGGGTTTACTTTTCTTTCCTATGTTTGCTATTTCCAAATCAAGTCATATTTAAACTTAGGCCGCGCTTGATAGTCGGGATAAAATTCAAGGTATGATCAACATTATCCTGCATTTGGTGCCTACTCAAGATAGGATAAAGTCAGATATAAAGGAGATATAGACCAAATAAAATTATCTCATAAAGAGGTGGGGCAAATGTGAATATGATTTCTAACATGCATAATAGCGCTTTTTTTTTTTTTTTTTTTTTTTTTTCGAATAACAAACTTCTTAAATTAATAAAGTAAAAATTATATTTTAATATAAATAATATTTGAATTCTAATATAAATAATTCAAAATAACATATGATAACAATTTAGTTATTTTAATTTATCTTATTTTTATTTATATATTCTAATTGAATTCTATTTTATAATATAATTTCAATATTTAAGTATAAATATATATTCGTATTTATTACATATTTTAGGTATTTTGGTATTATAGGTATATCAATATTATTTAATATTTAATAAAATCTTATTAGAGAATGATGGAAGGGGAAGAAAGAAATAAAAAAGAAATTAATTAAAAAAGAGAGGACAATAAATGAAAAATAAAATAAAAATAAAATAGACAAAACTGTTGCAAGAGATTTTTATCATATCCATTGTAAAATTTTTGGTTCATTTACATTAATATGTCGTTTATACCAAACAATGTACATGATATGATATGAATATATCTGATTTTATTATTGTAATATCAAACAATGAATATGATATAACAAAATCTCTGGATTTAATATCTTATCTTATCTTGTCCTATCCTAGTTAAAAATCTGGATGACCAAACACATAACATTTAATCAAGTTCCTCTTATACAAAATCTAATTAATATAGCTGTGGTGGTTGTTGAAGTGTGATCTGGACAGAATGTTGCCTATGTAGAAACCTACTGTGGAATGTGGACGCTAAGGGGATTGAATTGTTTTTATTTGTCTCTTAATGCTCTCCACCAAATCACTCTACACAATTGGTGTCCTTGTAGTAGTCAATATCAAAACCGCGTGGTAATTTGATAGCTAGATTCATCAGATTTTTGTATTGGGGGGACTTAATTTAACATTTTGTATTAGTGGATGGATTTGATTAGATAATTGAATATATTAGGATTTGTTTAAAGAAGCAGTGAAAGCCAGTAAAATTCTCTCGTTGCCCCCATTAACTATAACGCAATGAGAAATATTTTTACAACGGATGATGATAAATATTCTATTTTACATTTATTACATAAGTGACTATTTTTGGATAGCTTAAAAATGAATTTAGATCACTGGAAACAACATGACAAATTTTGATGAGGATCTATAAACTCTCACCTTCTTGGAATATCAAGAAGTAGAGAAATGACATCACTCAAATCAAAATAACATTAAGGCTCCGTTCGTTTTCGCAAAAAATAATTTCCAAGAAATTTTTTTTTCAGATTTTCCGACGTTTGTTTCACAAAAATGAATTCCTTGGAGAAAATGTTTTCTATGAAAGTATTCTAAATTATGGGAAAATATTTTTCACTTTTCAAAAGTTGAAAACATTTTCCTCTTTTGATCTCTCATATCTCACACCTCTACAAAATCCTCACTTTTTTTCTCCCCTTTCTTTTTCTTCTTTTCTTTTTTTATTCGAATTATTTTTAATTTCCTTTTTCTTTCCTTTTTTCTTTTTTTCTTTTTTACTTTTACCTTTTCTTTTCTTTATTTCCCATCTTCTTTTTTCTTGGCTAGTCATCGGCCGTTGCTACTCGAACCTCGAGCTTGTCGATCTCAAGCTCGTGCTCTGTACTCTTGCTTATCCTTTTCATTATTTACTTTATCTTGCAGTTGTACATTACTCAAGCAAAGGTCTTTATATGCATTGCTTCTTTTTTCTTTTGTTTATTGGAACACAAAAGACGTAGAGGGAGAATAAGCCACTCAATTGAAAGATTCTCTTTAGGGTTGTACATGCTTTGCTTCTTTTCTCCTTTGCTTCTTTTTAAAATCCATACGAATAATTTTAGCGCTTGATGACAATGAGGGAACAAAGATATGAAGCAAGTTTGTTCGGATTTAAAGGCAAGTTCATATTTGATGGATTTATAGGTCGGTAAGTAATAAATGCTTAAGTGGTGAAGTCTTAGAAAATATTTTCCTTACCGACCATCGGAAAAAATTTTCAAGTTGTAGTCGAACACTAGAAAATATTGTCATTTTCTGCAAAACGAACGTACCCTAAAGTTCATACAATTGGTACTATCCACATATGAACAAAGAAATGAGTTGACCATAAAATTTTCTGGCGATGCTCTTATGGGCGGGGATCTTGACCTTGCTTCATTGGCACGAGGAGACATGGGGCTTGAAAATAACCAGAAATTTACCTCTCCCGATATAAAAGTCACAATCGCGTACCTACACACAAGTGAGATTATTCTCTGGCCAGTGGCCAGCATGTCTACGCGCAGTGCATGGACCTGGTTATCATCACGGGCTTGACCAACGAGAAGACGCTGATTAGTAATAATTAAACGCCATCGCAAGCGCCAATCTCAATTCGAACAATTATTCAAGTGAAAGAAATAAAAGAAATCTGCATTGGGGCAATAAACAATTGAACTCCTCGGTGTGGACTGTCGGACTGAGATCGACCCCCCTTTAATTTTTTTTTTTTTTTAAATCCTGTTTAGTTGTAAGTAGGGCAGACAAAATGATCGACTGTTCCATCGATTGCCGCTAAAAGCGCATTTAGAAACAACCTTTATTGATTAAATTATTCTGTTCTCATGACTGATCATGAAGGATGAGAGGTGGATGTTGTTGTCTTAATGCCTCCAGCTTCCATGACGAATTGACCTTAGTATCAAAACTCATGATGTTTTAAGTTAAATTAAATAATTATATGAATGCAAAAATTCGAACCTGTTATGAGCACTTCAAAAGATTCCACCACTGCATCATTTGCAAGACCATTCCTCACCCACCATATAGAAGTCCCTAAGGTTTGTTTTCACAACAATCCTCCAAGGTGGATTCCCATAAAAAACTCGTTGCGCTTGAGATGCTAATACGTAAGGTTCATCACGCAACTGATTGCCTGTACCTTGGCGAATATCCGCCCAATCAAAATTTAAGAAGACAAATTTCGAATGACCAAAGTAATCTGACACAATTATTTCTGTCGAAATTCCATAGTAAGAAATATCTCCCAATTAAATCACGACAACCGCATTATTTTTTAGTTCTTTTTCCAATCTGCGGTCTACCATATGAAACCTGAAACCATTTGCACAATATCCCGTGGATTGTTTGACAGTATTATTAGCTCCTCGTGCCAACCACTTTATTTCATTTGAAACTCTTTCCCCTCCAGATTTTCTCATCGTGCGATCTATGGCAAAAATTAAGGACCAATGTTTACTTTGGATCTATTTCAACCATTATAAAGCTTACATTTTCTATCTAACAGGCTGTCGAAACCCTTTGCGAAACATTTTGAATTGAATTCCACCGATTACAGCTTGTGGTGGTCGACTTGGACGAATCGTCTCTTTATAAGAGTGGCACGTTCAATATAAGAAATATGAAAACGGGTGTTAGATTTTAAACAGTATAAAGTAGTAAACTCTTGTTAACATAAGATAATAGCTAAGATGAATAGGAAATGGACCGGCAAAACGGGGCCACCGAAGCAGAATTATATTAGCATACACCGTAAGCTTGCGTTAGTGACTTCTCATCTATGCTGCAGAAGTCTTAACTTCCTGAATGTAGCCCATCTCTGCAGAATTCCCCGCAGGACATTTCACTATTGTTCCCCGATATATTGGCGGGCGAAGCCAAATATTTTTAAGGACTCTTCTTTTTCTTTTTCATTAATTTTGTTTTTAGGTTAAAAGCTACACTTTATATTAGTTATAGTAAGATGATAGCTATCAAGGTGCTGAAAAAGAAACTAGAGAGATAAGAAAAAGTGAGTTTTTCTTGTGAGAGTTCTCAATTTCTTTGTACCCTAGTCTTGATAGAATAATATCATTGTATTCCTACTTTCTTTAAGGTCTAGTGGTTTCGTAGAATGCCTCTATGTGGAGATGTAGTCTAGTTTTTGTTGAACTTGATAACAAATTTTTTAGTGTGTCCTTTTGATTATGTTCTTTCACTATTATGTTATGCCCGGCAACGTGTGCACTTGGATCATACAATTCATTATAGGGTAATTTTTCTGCTGTCAACAAATAAATTTTCTTTGTATCATTTCTAAGGAAGTTATCAACTGAGGGGTGCGCCCGGGGGGGTGAAAATTTGCTTTTGTGGATGGAATGCCTCCTAGAAGGGTTTTCAATGACAACTTGACCCAAGAATTTGCTGGTCCACCATTAAATGTTGTATAACCCATTTGTTCTTCATAAAGAGTTGTGTTATTTTTCCTGGAATTGATATGCAATTCCTAGCAATTGGTATTAGAGCTTGGCTTGACTAATCAAGAACTATCTATATTAGAAGGATCTTTATGCACTACTTAAGGGTTAGAAACTCGAAATCGCAAAAGTGGATCCAACAGCAAAATCAAGATGAAAAAATCTTGATCAAAAAGCATTAGTTACAATTTATCTAGGGCTAGCAAAACAGACATGGTACCACATTGCAAAAGCATAAAACTACAAAAGAAGCCATAAATTGTGACAACCCTTGACCCATTAGGGTTGCCACGGTGTTCCTTTGCTTTTGCTATTATTTCGCTGCAGAAGCGTGTATTGACATCAATGCACACGAAAATATAAAACTAGGTACTTTTATTTACTTTTGTTTTAAATGACCTAGATCGGTACATTAAGGCCAAAAAATTCTGGCTATCCCAAAATTTGTCCCAACCATCCTATAGTCTATTTACATGGTCGTCTTCATATCACATCCTGGTCTCATCCAAAAAATGTAACCTTCCTTCCCTGGGTCCTTCGCCTACTCGAGCCCACTTGAACCATCATCATCATCCGGGAATGGAAGCGGCCCCACAGTATTTCCATTGACTCGGGCATACAGTACAAGGAACCCCATCAGCACGGGGCTCGTCAGGAGACCGACGTCCACCGTTAGGATCACCGTAATCCGAATGAACGTGACGTCCAGGAAGTCGGGGTCCACATTCTCCACTTGATCCCACATGAGGTCGGTGGGGATGCCATAGAGCATGGTGGAAGACGCCGGTTGGAGCGGCATGACTACGCGTCTAAAATGTAATAGTCCCACAAGGGGTGAGTACAACCACTCGGCAAATAAGAGTACTAAACTATACCTTGCGAACCTATCGCCACACAATTCAACGCAATCCATAAACGAAATACACAAACTGAAATAATTAAACTTGCATCAATTCCAAAAGAATCTCATAAAATGGCATATCATAAAGCAAATAGAAATTTGGAATTTCTATTCATCCAGATTCAACTATGACCATCTTTTGGAGAGAACCGTATACCATCCTCTAGGCATCTCGCACCCTACCTGGTGTCACAAGGACCTCCGAGTTCTTATTTTAGTCTCTAGGCATCTGGAGAGCATCAAGTTGCACCCCTCCAAGCATCTCGCATACCACTTGGAATCGCGAGGACCTCCAGGCCTTTATCACATTTCCCGGGCATCCGAAGGGCACAATATCACATCCCTCCGAGCATCCCGATGCCTGGGGCATCATCGTCAATGTGGACCGACGGCATTCATCACTTAAGTACCATGGTGTAGCAATCCTACGCTTTAATGCCAAAATGTCTTTCACACCGTTCATGCACGGAATATAATTCCATTCCGAAATCCCGAATTATACTATAAACCAAGTTGCAACAAAATCTTTAAGATACGCCAAGCCCACGTCGGCGAAAACATTTCATAAAATTGAGATCTTAAACACTGAATCGATCAAAATCAAATTCACGGTTCCACTCCCGAAATTTGTATTGTTCTACCTGAAATACCTTTGAAATTCGCAAGCATGTATTCCAATAACCATATCAGGTCCTGAAAATTCAGAATTTCTGTATAGTTTAAAACAGTTTGTATATGAAGCCCAAGCAAAATTCTGCAACGTCAAAGTCACTATACGCATGGAAAAAAAAAATAAAAAAACACGTATGTCACCCCTGAAGCTCGTGGTCAGCCCGAACGACATCCGAACTCACCAATTAACGCGAGTATCACAAAAATAATATTAGTTTGTAGAATTCTGACTGAACGCATCTCACCAAGCAGCGACGGAATTCACATCGTATAGATTAGTCGACGGAATTCTCTAGAAGATTGAGGACTCGCTCCATTTGTTGTTGAAGATTTTGGATCGCACGATCTCGCCTTTCGTTGTGTGCCTCCTCCAGAGTCAAGCCTCTAGGAACTGGTTCATCCATAAGGAATTTGTAACAAAAGAAAGAAAGGAATCACTCGAATGAGTTGAACCTTGAGCTCTGATACCAATATTTTGATGCGTGATGGGTTGAGTGATTCAAGAACGGAGATTTCTCAAAGGGGATTCTTTTGTGGTTAAGTGTATGGAGTAGTGTATACGGTGAAAGAACGAAAAGGAATTAGAAAGATAAAACGATCTCCTCCCAAGGTATAAAGGCCACGCCACCAACCGGAAGAGGATCGAGATCTACGAAGCTCACCACCAAGGCCTAAAGATTCCACCAGCCAAGGATAAAGGACTTCGGGATAGGAGAAGCTCACCACCAAGGCCTAAAGATTCCACCAGCCAAGGATAAAGGGCTTCTTGGCTCACCACCAAGGAGTGATCTACGCTCCAAGGATAAAGAAACCGAAAGGAGTTATCCACTCTCCAAAGGAGTTCACTCAAGTTGAGGAAATCTCACCATTCTCATTCATGAAATTCGTATTTTCCCTACATTGGATAGTTTCCCCTATTTATAAGAGGATTTTAGCCTTAGGAAATATTAAAAACAACCTTTAATGACCTAGGAACAGAAACGTTCGACCCTTGAGCTACATAAAAACAAAAACAGCTAGAAACATAATAAAAGCCTTTACTACCATGGGAATTAAATGCCCTGACCTGAAACGTTCGACTCTTGAGCTATAAAAATAAAAACAGCTAGGAACTTAATAAAAAGCCTTTATCACGGGAACTAAATGCCTTTAATCTTCGGCCTTCCATTTCTTGAACCGCTTTCGTGAACCTCAAGCCTTCCCAAAATCGAGCTCCTCCCTTGACCAGAAAATAATCCTCCTGAAACTTCATCAATTGGTCATACAAGACATCTAAAATGGCTTCCCATTGATACCTATCGATATACCACAAAGTACCGATAAGTAATTAACATTATTCATTCAAAATGATCCATCGGAGAACATAATGCCCAACTTCTTTATTGGCTTGGACAAGCATCGATGGTTCTGAGTTGGTCGATGGAGCTACGTTGGACGCACCCGCATCATCCTCCCGGGTTGTTTGAGATTTGTCCTCAAATCCAGAAGGTTTTCATCCTCCAAGTAAGGAGAAAGGTCTCCCACGTTGAATGTTGCCGAAACTGCAAACTCTCCCGGAAGGTCAATCTTGTAAGCATTGTCACCAATTCGCTCGATTACTTTAAAGGGGCCATCAGCTCTAGGCATGAGCTTGTTCTTTCGACGAAATGGAAATCTCTCCTTCCTCAAGTGAAGCCATACAAGATCACCCGGTTGAAATTGAGTCTTCTTGCGATGTTGATTAGCTTTTTCTTGTAAGATTCGTTGGCCTTTTCAATGTTGGATCGAATTTGCTCATGGAGCTTCTTCATTGATTCAGCTCTTTTCTTGCCATCAAAGCTCACTTGAGAGTTAGACGGAATTGGAATCAAATCAATGGGTGTGAGAGGATTAATTCCATACACAACTTCAAATGGCGATCGACCAGTAGTATAACTTGGTGATCGATTGTAAGCAAATTCAGCATGCGCAAGCTTTAAATCCCAATCTTTCAACGATTTACTCACCATACCACGAAGAAGAGTGGTTAGAGTACGATTTGTTACCTCCGTTTGGCCATCCGTTTGGGGATGACAAGCTGTGCTGAATAAGAGCCTTGTACCAAGCATTCTCCATAGAGTCTTCCGAAGTGGCTTAAGAACTTGGAATCACGATCTGACACAATGGTCTTTGGTACTCCATGAATGCGGATAATCTCTTTGAAATATAATTCAGCAATATGAGATGCATCATTGGTCTTGTGACATGGTACGAAATGAGCCATTTTAGAGAACCGATCGACGACCACCATGATAGCATCTTTTCCTCTTTGAGTTCTTGGTAGAGCCACAATGAAATCCATGCTAACATCCTCCCAGGGCTGCAATGGTACCGGAAGTGGAGTATACAAACCTTGATGGAAATGGCTTTTTGATCTTTGACAAGTTGCACACCTTGAGATGATAGCATGCACATCTCCACTCATCTTTGGCCAATAGAAATGCTCTTGAAGAACCTCAAGAGTTTTGTTAATACCAAAATGACCAGCCAATCCTCCACCATGCGCTTCTCGAATCAGCAATTCGCGAAAAGAACTCTTCGGCACACATAATTGATTTCCTTTAAAAAGAAACCCATTTTGCAAAGAATATATACCTTGAACTCCCTGCTTGCAATTGTTGATGATAGAGGAGAACTCCGCATCTTCAGAATAAAGTTCTTTCATTGCTTGAAATCCGAGAATCCTAGAGTCCAAAACCGCAAGCATAGAATATCTTCTCGATAAAGCATCTGCTACAACATTAGTGTGCCCCGGTTTATATTTTGAGACGAAAGAAAAGGATTGAAGAAATTCTACCCATTTTGCATGTCTCGAATTAAGCTTGCGTTGGCCACTAATAAACTTAAGCGCCTCATGATCAGAATGAAGGACAAATTGCTTTGGCCTCAAATAATGACTCCAATGATCAAGAGCTCGGACAATGGTATAGAACTCTTTGTCATAAGTTGAATAATTCCTCTTGGAATCAGATAACTTCTCGCTGAAATATGCCAATGGTTTTTGTGCTTGCACCAGAACAGCACCAATACCAACTCCGCTTGCATCACACTCAACTTCAAATACTTTATCAAAATCAGGAAGTGCAAGAATAGGGGACTCACAAAGTTTCTGCTTGATTACCTCAAAGGCATTTTGAGCAGCCTTTGTCCATTCAAAAACACCATTCTTCATGCATTCAGTTATAGGAGCCATGACGGTACTAAAGTTTTTGACAAAACGTCGATAGAAAGAAACAAGTCCATGAAAACTTCTTACATCAGAAATGGACGTCGGAACTGGCCAAGTCTTCATAGCTTCCACCTTGGTTTGATCAACAGAGATTCCATCTTTGGACACCACATAACCAAGAAACACAATGCTCGAAGAGAAGAACTCACATTTCTCCATTTTAGCATACAGTTTTTGATCTCTCAAGACATTGAAGACTTGTTTTAAATGAGAGATATGCTCCTTCTCGTTCCTGCTATAAACAAGAATATCGTCGAAATAAACAACGACAAATCGACCAATAAAGGAACGAAGAACCTCATTCATAAGTCTCATGAAGGTACTCGGAGCATTAGATAATCCGAATGGCATAACCAACCACTCATAAAGGCCTCCCTTGGTTTTGAAAGCCGTCTTCCATTCATCTCCTTCTCGCATTTTGATTTGATGATAACCACTCCGCAAATCTATCTTTGAAAACACAGAAGAACCATATAATTCGTCAAGCATATCATCAAGTCTAGGTATAGGGTACCTATACTTAATGGTGATGTTGTTGATGGCTCGACTATCAACACACATGCGATATGTACCATCCTTCTTAGGCACAAGTAGAGCCGGAACAGAACAAGGACTCATGCTTTCTCGAACGTATCCTTTGAGGATAAGTTCATCGACTTGTCTTTGCAACTCCTTTGTATCCTCCGGATTGCATCGATAAGCTGGCTTGTTTGGTAGCGGAGCACCGGGAATCAAATCAATTTGATGCTCAATACCTCTTATGGGAGGTAATCCAAGTGGCAAATCCTCCGGAAACACATCTGCAAATTCTTTCAACAAGCAATGCATTTTTGGATGTATGGGTCGCTCTATCTCACCTTTTTTCGACCACAAGCAAAGCAAATACATTCTTTTGTTTGCTAATGGCTTTCTCAACCCGTGTCTCACTCAAGAACAGATTTTCCTTACAAGTGTTTCCCTCCCCAGGTTGATTATTATGTATCGAATAAGGACTCAATGGTAAAAGAGTAATGCATTTTTGTTCCTTCTGAAAAGAGTATGTGTTTTTCCGACCATCATGCGTAGCATTTACATCAAATTGCCATGGTCTACCCAATAACAAGTGGCATGCCTCCATAGGAATCACATCACATACAACCTCATCTCGATAGTTCTTCCCAATCGAAAATGATATAAGAACGCGTTTGGTTACCTTGAGTTCATTCCCTTGATTGAGCCATTGGAGCTTGTATGGTTGTGGATGTTTCATTGTTGGAAGTTTCAGCTTGTCGACAAGAGTTGTCGAAGCAACATTGGCGCAACTCCCACCATCGATGATCACCGAACACACCTTTTCATTAATAGTGCAACGCGTGTGAAATATATTCTCCCTTTGCTCTTTATTAGGAGAAACTTCAACGTGCAATGCTCTTCGGATGATCAACAGCTCACCATCATCGGCTTTCTCCACAACTTCTTCTTCCCGATCAGATTCGGAATTATTTTGGTCTTCATTGTCAGCCTCTTGAAGCGCCAAATTGATCTCCTCAATTTCTTGAAGAGTCATAACTCTCCGATTTGGACAATTTGCTTGTAAATGCCCAAAACCATGGCACTTAAAGCATCTCCTTGCATCACCTTCAAACTTCTTTTGGACTTCTTTGGAAGGCTCTGCATTCGTTCCCTTGCCTTTGTCTTTTGTCGACGAACTCTCGCCCTTGCTTGAGGAAGCACCCTTAAAATAGGATGTCGCCTTTGTTGAGGTTCTGGAGAAAAACCTCTTGCTCTTCAATTGTTTTTCGACTTTTATGGCTAACTTGCATACGTCTTCAAAGGACCAATACGGTTGAAGTTCAACCATATCAGCAATTTCTCGATTCATGCCGCCAAGGAAACGAGCGATGGTTTGCTCGGGAACTTCTGGAACTTCACTCCTCATCAAACGAATGTATTCTTCAACGCTCATCCCATGTTGTCTTAGGGAGTTCAGTTTGAGGAAGAGATCTTGCTTATAGTTGTCGGGCAAGAACCTCTTCTTCATCAACTTCTTGAGTTTTTCCCAAGACTTGATTCGGCTTTTTCCGTCCCTTGCTCGTTGATGCTTTAGATTCTCCCACCATAGAGAAGCATATTTGGTCAGCTTTAGGATAGCAACCTTACATTTCTTCTCATCCGAATAGGATTTGAAGTCAAAAATTCGTTCGGTTTTGTGTAGCCAATCCACAAAGTCGTCGGGATTGAGATTACCGTCAAACTCGGGGACCTCCACTTTAACGTCTCTTTCATCCTCCTTATGCCTCCCTCTTCGTCTTCGTCTTCGAATTGGAGATTCAGAATCACTAGAGTGCAAAATTGTTCGGTTGTCTCCAGTGGACTCGGAATCGCCATCAGAATTTTGACGAGATTCAGAATCGTCACGCTGATGACGTTCATTGGGACGCCTTGCTGGTTGTCCTTGTCTCGCCGGATTCTCTAGAAGATTGAGGACTCGCTCCATTTGTTGTTGAAGATTTTGGATCGCACGATCTCGCCTTTCGTTGTGTGCCTCCTCCAGAGTCAAGCCTCTAGGAACTGGTTCATCCATAAGGAATTTGTAACAAAAGAAAGAAAGGAATCACTCGAATGAGTTGAACCTTGAGCTCTGATACCAATATTTTGATGCGTGATGGGTTGAGTGATTCAAGAACGGAGATTTCTCAAAGGGGATTCTTTTGTGGTTAAGTGTATGGAGTAGTGTATACGGTGAAAGAACGAAAAGGAATTAGAAAGATAAAACGATCTCCTCCCAAGGTATAAAGGCCACGCCACCAACCGGAAGAGGATCGAGATCTACGAAGCTCACCACCAAGGCCTAAAGATTCCACCAGCCAAGGATAAAGGACTTCGGGATAGGAGAAGCTCACCACCAAGGCCTAAAGATTCCACCAGCCAAGGATAAAGGGCTTCTTGGCTCACCACCAAGGAGTGATCTACGCTCCAAGGATAAAGAAACCGAAAGGAGTTATCCACTCTCCAAAGGAGTTCACTCAAGCAGAGGAAATCTCACCATTCTCATTCATGAAATTCGTATATCCCCTACATTGGATAGTTTCCCCTATTTATAAGAGGATTTTAGCCTTAGGAAATATTAAAAACAACCTTTAATGACCTAGGAACAGAAACGCTCGACCCTTGAGCTACATAAAAACAAAAACAGCTAGAAACATAATAAAAAGCCTTTACTACCATGGGAATTAAATGCCCTGACCTGAAACGTTCGACTCTTGAGCTATAAAAATAAAAACAGCTAGGAACTTAATAAAAAGCCTTTATCACGGGAACTAAATGCCCTTTAATCTTCGGCCTTCCATTTCTTGAACCGTTTTCGTGAACCTCAAGCCTTCCCAAAATTCGAGCTCCTCCCTTGACCAGAAAATAATCCTCCTGAAACTTCATCAATTGGTCATACAAGACATCTAAAATGGCCTCCCATTGATACCTATCGATATACCACAAAGTACCGATAAGTAATTAACATTATTCATTCAAAATGATCCATCGGAGAACATAATGCCCAACTTCTTTATTGGCTTGGACAAGCATCGATGGTTCTGAGTTGGTCGATGGAGCTACGTTGGACGCACCCGCATCATCCTCCCCGGGTTGTTTGAGATTTGTCCTCAAATCCAGAAGGTTTTCATCCTCCAAGTAAGGAGAAAGGTCTCCCACGTTGAATGTTGCCGAAACTGCAAACTCTCCCGGAAGGTCAATCTTGTAAGCATTGTCACCAATTCGCTCGATTACTTTAAAGGGGCCATCAGCTCTAGGCATGAGCTTGTTCTTTCGACGAAATGGAAATCTCTCCTTCCTCAAGTGAAGCCATACAAGATCGCCCGGTTGAAATTGAGTCTTCTTGCGATGTTGATTAGCTTTTTCTTGTAAGATTCGTTGGCCTTTTCAATGTTGGATCGAATTTGCTCATGGAGCTTCTTCATTGATTCAGCTCTTTTCTTGCCATCAAAGCTCACTTGAGAGTTAGACGGAATTGGAATCAAATCAATGGGTGTGAGAGGATTAATTCCATACACAACTTCAAATGGCGATCGACCAGTAGTATAACTTGGTGATCGATTGTAAGCAAATTCAGCATGCGCAAGCTTTAAATCCCAATCTTTCAACGATTTACTCACCATACCACGAAGAAGAGTGGTTAGAGTACGATTTGTTACCTCCGTTTGGCCATCCGTTTGGGGATGACAAGCTGTGCTGAATAAGAGCCTTGTACCAAGCATTCTCCATAGAGTCCTCCAGAAGTGGCTTAAGAACTTGGAATCACGATCTGACACAATGGTCTTTGGTACTCCATGAATGCGGATAATCTCTTTGAAATATAATTCAGCAATATGAGATGCATCATTGGTCTTGTGACATGGTACGAAATGAGCCATTTTAGAGAACCGATCGACGACCACCATGATAGCATCTTTTCCTCTTTGAGTTCTTGGTAGAGCCACAATGAAATCCATGCTAACATCCTCCCAGGGCTGCAATGGTACCGGAAGTGGAGTATACAAACCTTGATGGAAATGGCTTTTTGATCTTTGACAAGTTGCACACCTTGAGATGATAGCATGCACATCTCCACTCATCTTTGGCCAATAGAAATGCTCTTGAAGAACCTCAAGAGTTTTGTTAATACCAAAATGACCAGCCAATCCTCCACCATGCGCTTCTCGAATCAGCAATTCGCGAAAAGAACTCTTCGGCACACATAATTGATTTCCTTTAAAAAGAAACCCATTTTGCAAAGAATATATACCTTGAACTCCCTGCTTGCAATTGTTGATGATAGAGGAGAACTCCGCATCTTCAGAATAAAGTTCTTTCATTGCTTGAAATCCGAGAATCCTAGAGTCCAAAACCGCAAGCATAGAATATCTTCTCGATAAAGCATCTGCTACAACATTAGTGTGCCCCGGTTTATATTTTGAGACGAAAGAAAAGGATTGAAGAAATTCTACCCATTTTGCATGTCTCGAATTAAGCTTGCGTTGGCCACTAATAAACTTAAGCGCCTCATGATCAGAATGAAGGACAAATTGCTTTGGCCTCAAATAATGACTCCAATGATCAAGAGCTCGGACAATGGTATAGAACTCTTTGTCATAAGTTGAATAATTCCTCTTGGAATCAGATAACTTCTCGCTGAAATATGCCAATGGTTTTTGTGCTTGCACCAGAACAGCACCAATACCAACTCCGCTTGCATCACACTCAACTTCAAATACTTTATCAAAATCAGGAAGTGCAAGAATAGGGGACTCACAAAGTTTCTGCTTGATTACCTCAAAGGCATTTTGAGCAGCCTTTGTCCATTCAAAAACACCATTCTTCATGCATTCAGTTATAGGAGCCATGACGGTACTAAAGTTTTTGACAAAACGTCGATAGAAAGAAACAAGTCCATGAAAACTTCTTACATCAGAAATGGACGTCGGAACTGGCCAAGTCTTCATAGCTTCCACCTTGGTTTGATCAACAGAGATTCCATCTTTGGACACCACATAACCAAGAAACACAATGCTCGAAGAGAAGAACTCACATTTCTCCATTTTAGCATACAGTTTTTGATCTCTCAAGACATTGAAGACTTGTTTTAAATGAGAGATATGCTCCTTCTCGTTCCTGCTATAAACAAGAATATCGTCGAAATAAACAACGACAAATCGACCAATAAAGGAACGAAGAACCTCATTCATAAGTCTCATGAAGGTACTCGGAGCATTAGATAATCCGAATGGCATAACCAACCACTCATAAAGGCCTCCCTTGGTTTTGAAAGCCGTCTTCCATTCATCTCCTTCTCGCATTTTGATTTGATGATAACCACTCCGCAAATCTATCTTTGAAAACACAGAAGAACCATATAATTCGTCAAGCATATCATCAAGTCTAGGTATAGGGTACCTATACTTAATGGTGATGTTGTTGATGGCTCGACTATCAACACACATGCGATATGTACCATCCTTCTTAGGCACAAGTAGAGCCGGAACAGAACAAGGACTCATGCTTTCTCGAACGTATCCTTTGAGGATAAGTTCATCGACTTGTCTTTGCAACTCCTTTGTATCCTCCGGATTGCATCGATAAGCTGGCTTGTTTGGTAGCGGAGCACCGGGAATCAAATCAATTTGATGCTCAATACCTCTTATGGGAGGTAATCCAAGTGGCAAATCCTCCGGAAACACATCTGCAAATTCTTTCAACAAGCAATGCATTTTTGGATGTATGGGTCGCTCTATCTCACCCTTTTTCTCGACCACAAGCAAAGCAAATACATTCTTTTGTTTGCTAATGGCTTTCTCAACCCGTGTCTCACTCAAGAACAGATTTTCCTTACAAGTGTTTCCCTCCCCAGGTTGATTATTATGTATCGAATAAGGACTCAATGGTAAAAGAGTAATGCATTTTTGTTCCTTCTGAAAAGAGTATGTGTTTTTCCGACCATCATGCGTAGCATTTACATCAAATTGCCATGGTCTACCCAATAACAAGTGGCATGCCTCCATAGGAATCACATCACATACAACCTCATCTCGATAGTTCTTCCCAATCGAAAATGATATAAGAACGCGTTTGGTTACCTTGAGTTCATTCCCTTGATTGAGCCATTGGAGCTTGTATGGTTGTGGATGTTTCATTGTTGGAAGTTTCAGCTTGTCGACAAGAGTTGTCGAAGCAACATTGGCGCAACTCCCACCATCGATGATCACCGAACACACCTTTTCATTAATAGTGCAACGCGTGTGAAATATATTCTCCCTTTGCTCTTTATTAGGAGAAACTTCAACGTGCAATGCTCTTCGGATGATCAACAGCTCACCATCATCGGCTTTCTCCACAACTTCTTCTTCCCGATCAGATTCGGAATTATTTTGGTCTTCATTGTCAGCCTCTTGAAGCGCCAAATTGATCTCCTCAATTTCTTGAAGAGTCATAACTCTCCGATTTGGACAATTTGCTTGTAAATGCCCAAAACCATGGCACTTAAAGCATCTCCTTGCATCACCTTCAAACTTCTTTTGGACTTCTTTGGAAGGCTCTGCATTCGTTCCCTTGCCTTTGTCTTTTGTCGACGAACTCTCGCCCTTGCTTGAGGAAGCACCCTTAAAATAGGATGTCGCCTTTGTTGAGGTTCTGGAGAAAAACCTCTTGCTCTTCAATTGTTTTTCGACTTTTATGGCTAACTTGCATACGTCTTCAAAGGACCAATACGGTTGAAGTTCAACCATATCAGCAATTTCTCGATTCATGCCGCCAAGGAAACGAGCGATGGTTTGCTCGGGAACTTCTGGAACTTCACTCCTCATCACGAATGTATTCTTCAACGCTCATCCCATGTTGTCTTAGGGAGTTCAGTTTGAGGAAGAGATCTTGCTTATAGTTGTCGGGCAAGAACCTCTTCTTCATCAACTTCTTGAGTTTTTCCCAAGACTTGATTCGGCTTTTTCCGTCCCTTGCTCGTTGATGCTTTAGATTCTCCCACCATAGAGAAGCATATTTGGTCAGCTTTAGGATAGCAACCTTACATTTCTTCTCATCCGAATAGGATTTGAAGTCAAAAATTCGTTCGGTTTTGTGTAGCCAATCCACAAAGTCGTCGGGATTGAGATTACCGTCAAACTCAGGGACCTCCACTTTAACGTCTCTTTCATCCTCCTTATGCCTCCCTCTTCGTCTTCGTCTTCGAATTGGAGATTCAGAATCACTAGAGTGCAAAATTGTTCGGTTGTCTCCAGTGGACTCGGAATCGCCATCAGAATTTTGACGAGATTCAGAATCGTCACGCTGATGACGTTCATTGGGACGCCTTGCTGGTTGTCCTTGTCTCGCCGGATTCTCTAGAAGATTGAGGACTCGCTCCATTTGTTGTTGAAGATTTTGGATCGCACGATCTCGCCTTTCGTTGTGTGCCTCCTCCAGAGTCAAGCCTCTAGGAACTGGTTCATCCATAAGGAATTTGTAACAAAAGAAAGAAAGGAATCACTCGAATGAGTTGAACCTTGAGCTCGATACCAATATTTTGATGCGTGATGGGTTGAGTGATTCAAGAACGGAGATTTCTCAAAGGGGATTCTTTTGTGGTTAAGTGTATGGAGTAGTGTATACGGTGAAAGAACGAAAAGGAATTAGAGAAGATAAAACGATCTCCTCCCAAGGTATAAAGGCCACGCCACCAACCGGAAGAGGATCGAGATCTACGAAGCTCACCACCAAGGCCTAAAGATTCCACCAGCCAAGGATAAAGGACTTCGGGATAGGAGAAGCTCACCACCAAGGCCTAAAGATTCCACCAGCCAAGGATAAAGGGCTTCTTGGCTCACCACCAAGGAGTGATCTACGCTCCAAGGATAAAGAAACCGAAAGGAGTTATCCACTCTCCAAAGGAGTTCACTCAAGCAGAGGAAATCTCACCATTCTCATTCATGAAATTCGTATATCCCCTACATTGGATAGTTTCCCTATTTATAAGAGGATTTTAGCCTTAGGAAATATTAAAAACAACCTTTAATGACCTAGGAACAGAAACGCTCGACCCTTGAGCTACATAAAAACAAAAACAGCTAGAAACATAATAAAAAGCCTTTACTACCATGGGAATTAAATGCCCTGACCTGAAACGTTCGACTCTTGAGCTATAAAAATAAAAACAGCTAGGAACTTAATAAAAAGCCTTTATCACGGGAACTAAATGCCCTTTAATCTTCGGCCTTCCATTTCTTGAACCGTTTTCGTGAACCTCAAGCCTTCCCAAAATTCGAGCTCCTCCCTTGACCAGAAAATAATCCTCCTGAAACTTCATCAATTGGTCATACAAGACATCTAAAATGGCCTCCCATTGATACCTATCGATATACCACAAAGTACCGATAAGTAATTAACATTATTCATTCAAAATGATCCATCGGAGAACATAATGCCCAACTTCTTTATTGGCTTGGACAAGCATCGATGGTTCTGAGTTGGTCGATGGAGCTACGTTGGACGCACCCGCATCATCCTCCCGGGTTGTTTGAGATTTGTCCTCAAATCCAGAAGGTTTTCATCCTCCAAGTAAGGAGAAAGGTCTCCCACGTTGAATGTTGCCGAAACTGCAAACTCTCCCGGAAGGTCAATCTTGTAAGCATTGTCACCAATTCGCTCGATTACTTTAAAGGGGCCATCAGCTCTAGGCATGAGCTTGTTCTTTCGACGAAATGGAAATCTCTCCTTCCTCAAGTGAAGCCATACAAGATCGCCCGGTTGAAATTGAGTCTTCTTGCGATGTTGATTAGCTTTTTTCTTGTAAGATTCGTTGGCCTTTTCAATGTTGGATCGAATTTGCTCATGGAGCTTCTTCATTGATTCAGCTCTTTTCTTGCCATCAAAGCTCACTTGAGAGTTAGACGGAATTGGAATCAAATCAATGGGTGTGAGAGGATTAATTCCATACACAACTTCAAATGGCGATCGACCAGTAGTATAACTTGGTGATCGATTGTAAGCAAATTCAGCATGCGCAAGCTTTAAATCCCAATCTTTCAACGATTTACTCACCATACCACGAAGAAGAGTGGTTAGAGTACGATTTGTTACCTCCGTTTGGCCATCCGTTTGGGGATGACAAGCTGTGCTGAATAAGAGCCTTGTACCAAGCATTCTCCATAGAGTCCTCCAGAAGTGGCTTAAGAACTTGGAATCACGATCTGACACAATGGTCTTTGGTACTCCATGAATGCGGATAATCTCTTTGAAATATAATTCAGCAATATGAGATGCATCATTGGTCTTGTGACATGGTACGAAATGAGCCATTTTAGAGAACCGATCGACGACCACCATGATAGCATCTTTTCCTCTTTGAGTTCTTGGTAGAGCCACAATGAAATCCATGCTAACATCCTCCCAGGGCTGCAATGGTACCGGAAGTGGAGTATACAAACCTTGATGGAAATGGCTTTTTGATCTTTGACAAGTTGCACACCTTGAGATGATAGCATGCACATCTCCACTCATCTTTGGCCAATAGAAATGCTCTTGAAGAACCTCAAGAGTTTTGTTAATACCAAAATGACCAGCCAATCCTCCACCATGCGCTTCTCGAATCAGCAATTCGCGAAAAGAACTCTTCGGCACACATAATTGATTTCCTTTAAAAAGAAACCCATTTTGCAAAGAATATATACCTTGAACTCCCTGCTTGCAATTGTTGATGATAGAGGAGAACTCCGCATCTTCAGAATAAAGTTCTTTCATTGCTTGAAATCCGAGAATCCTAGAGTCCAAAACCGCAAGCATAGAATATCTTCTCGATAAAGCATCTGCTACAACATTAGTGTGCCCCGGTTTATATTTTGAGACGAAAGAAAAGGATTGAAGAAATTCTACCCATTTTGCATGTCTCGAATTAAGCTTGCGTTGGCCACTAATAAACTTAAGCGCCTCATGATCAGAATGAAGGACAAATTGCTTTGGCCTCAAATAATGACTCCAATGATCAAGAGCTCGGACAATGGTATAGAACTCTTTGTCATAAGTTGAATAATTCCTCTTGGAATCAGATAACTTCTCGCTGAAATATGCCAATGGTTTTTGTGCTTGCACCAGAACAGCACCAATACCAACTCCGCTTGCATCACACTCAACTTCAAATACTTTATCAAAATCAGGAAGTGCAAGAATAGGGGACTCACAAAGTTTCTGCTTGATTACCTCAAAGGCATTTTGAGCAGCCTTTGTCCATTCAAAAACACCATTCTTCATGCATTCAGTTATAGGAGCCATGACGGTACTAAAGTTTTTGACAAAACGTCGATAGAAAGAAACAAGTCCATGAAAACTTCTTACATCAGAAATGGACGTCGGAACTGGCCAAGTCTTCATAGCTTCCACCTTGGTTTGATCAACAGAGATTCCATCTTTGGACACCACATAACCAAGAAACACAATGCTCGAAGAGAAGAACTCACATTTCTCCATTTTAGCATACAGTTTTTGATCTCTCAAGACATTGAAGACTTGTTTTAAATGAGAGATATGCTCCTTCTCGTTCCTGCTATAAACAAGAATATCGTCGAAATAAACAACGACAAATCGACCAATAAAGGAACGAAGAACCTCATTCATAAGTCTCATGAAGGTACTCGGAGCATTAGATAATCCGAATGGCATAACCAACCACTCATAAAGGCCTCCCTTGGTTTTGAAAGCCGTCTTCCATTCATCTCCTTCTCGCATTTTGATTTGATGATAACCACTCCGCAAATCTATCTTTGAAAACACAGAAGAACCATATAATTCGTCAAGCATATCATCAAGTCTAGGTATAGGGTACCTATACTTAATGGTGATGTTGTTGATGGCTCGACTATCAACACACATGCGATATGTACCATCCTTCTTAGGCACAAGTAGAGCCGGAACAGAACAAGGACTCATGCTTTCTCGAACGTATCCTTTGAGGATAAGTTCATCGACTTGTCTTTGCAACTCCTTTGTATCCTCCGGATTGCATCGATAAGCTGGCTTGTTTGGTAGCGGAGCACCGGGAATCAAATCAATTTGATGCTCAATACCTCTTATGGGAGGTAATCCAAGTGGCAAATCCTCCGGAAACACATCTGCAAATTCTTTCAACAAGCAATGCATTTTTGGATGTATGGGTCGCTCTATCTCACCCTTTTTCTCGACCACAAGCAAAGCAAATACATTCTTTTGTTTGCTAATGGCTTTCTCAACCCGTGTCTCACTCAAGAACAGATTTTCCTTACAAGTGTTTCCCTCCCCAGGTTGATTATTATGTATCGAATAAGGACTCAATGGTAAAAGAGTAATGCATTTTTGTTCCTTCTGAAAAGAGTATGTGTTTTTCCGACCATCATGCGTAGCATTTACATCAAATTGCCATGGTCTACCCAATAACAAGTGGCATGCCTCCATAGGAATCACATCACATACAACCTCATCTCGATAGTTCTTCCCAATCGAAAATGATATAAGAACGCGTTTGGTTACCTTGAGTTCATTCCCTTGATTGAGCCATTGGAGCTTGTATGGTTGTGGATGTTTCGTTGTTGGAAGTTTCAGCTTGTCGACAAGAGTTGTCGAAGCAACATTGGCGCAACTCCCACCATCGATGATCACCGAACACACCTTTTCATTAATAGTGCAACGCGTGTGAAATATATTCTCCCTTTGCTCTTTATTAGGAGAAACTTCAACGTGCAATGCTCTTCGGATGATCAACAGCTCACCATCATCGGCTTTCTCCACAACTTCTTCTTCCCGATCAGATTCGGAATTATTTTGGTCTTCATTGTCAGCCTCTTGAAGCGCCAAATTGATCTCCTCAATTTCTTGAAGAGTCATAACTCTCCGATTTGGACAATTTGCTTGTAAATGCCCAAAACCATGGCACTTAAAGCATCTCCTTGCATCACCTTCAAACTTCTTTTGGACTTCTTTGGAAGGCTCTGCATTCGTTCCCTTGCCTTTGTCTTTTGTCGACGAACTCTCGCCCTTGCTTGAGGAAGCACCCTTAAAATAGGATGTCGCCTTTGTTGAGGTTCTGGAGAAAAACCTCTTGCTCTTCAATTGTTTTTCGACTTTTATGGCTAACTTGCATACGTCTTCAAAGGACCAATACGGTTGAAGTTCAACCATATCAGCAATTTCTCGATTCATGCCGCCAAGGAAACGAGCGATGGTTTGCTCGGGAACTTCTGGAACTTCACTCCTCATCACGAATGTATTCTTCAACGCTCATCCCATGTTGTCTTAGGGAGTTCAGTTTGAGGAAGAGATCTTGCTTATAGTTGTCGGGCAAGAACCTCTTCTTCATCAACTTCTTGAGTTTTTCCCAAGACTTGATTCGGCTTTTTCCGTCCCTTGCTCGTTGATGCTTTAGATTCTCCCACCATAGAGAAGCATATTTGGTCAGCTTTAGGATAGCAACCTTACATTTCTTCTCATCCGAATAGGATTTGAAGTCAAAAATTCGTTCGGTTTTGTGTAGCCAATCCACAAAGTCGTCGGGATTGAGATTACCGTCAAACTCAGGGACCTCCACTTTAACGTCTCTTTCATCCTCCTTATGCCTCCCTCTTCGTCTTCGTCTTCGAATTGGAGATTCAGAATCACTAGAGTGCAAAATTGTTCGGTTGTCTCCAGTGGACTCGGAATCGCCATCAGAATTTTGACGAGATTCAGAATCGTCACGCTGATGACGTTCATTGGGACGCCTTGCTGGTTGTCCTTGTCTCGCCGGATTCTCTAGAAGATTGAGGACTCGCTCCATTTGTTGTTGAAGATTTTGGATCGCACGATCTCGCCTTTCGTTGTGTGCCTCCTCCAGAGTCAAGCCTCTAGGAACTGGTTCATCCATAAGGAATTTGTAACAAAAGAAAGAAAGGAATCACTCGAATGAGTTGAACCTTGAGCTCGATACCAATATTTTGATGCGTGATGGGTTGAGTGATTCAAGAACGGAGATTTCTCAAAGGGGATTCTTTTGTGGTTAAGTGTATGGAGTAGTGTATACGGTGAAAGAACGAAAAGGAATTAGAGAAGATAAAACGATCTCCTCCCAAGGTATAAAGGCCACGCCACCAACCGGAAGAGGATCGAGATCTACGAAGCTCACCACCAAGGCCTAAAGATTCCACCAGCCAAGGATAAAGGACTTCGGGATAGGAGAAGCTCACCACCAAGGCCTAAAGATTCCACCAGCCAAGGATAAAGGGCTTCTTGGCTCACCACCAAGGAGTGATCTACGCTCCAAGGATAAAGAAACCGAAAGGAGTTATCCACTCTCCAAAGGAGTTCACTCAAGCAGAGGAAATCTCACCATTCTCATTCATGAAATTCGTATATCCCCTACATTGGATAGTTTCCCCTATTTATAAGAGGATTTTAGCCTTAGGAAATATTAAAAACAACCTTTAATGACCTAGGAACAGAAACGCTCGACCCTTGAGCTACATAAAAACAAAAACAGCTAGAAACATAATAAAAAGCCTTTACTACCATGGGAATTAAATGCCCTGACCTGAAACGTTCGACTCTTGAGCTATAAAAATAAAAACAGCTAGGAACTTAATAAAAAGCCTTTATCACGGGAACTAAATGCCCTTTAATCTTCGGCCTTCCATTTCTTGAACCGTTTTCGTGAACCTCAAGCCTTCCCAAAATTCGAGCTCCTCCCTTGACCAGAAAATAATCCTCCTGAAACTTCATCAATTGGTCATACAAGACATCTAAAATGGCCTCCCATTGATACCTATCGATATACCACAAAGTACCGATAAGTAATTAACATTATTCATTCAAAATGATCCATCGGAGAACATAATGCCCAACTTCTTTATTGGCTTGGACAAGCATCGATGGTTCTGAGTTGGTCGATGGAGCTACGTTGGACGCACCCGCATCATCCTCCCGGGTTGTTTGAGATTTGTCCTCAAATCCAGAAGGTTTTCATCCTCCAAGTAAGGAGAAAGGTCTCCCACGTTGAATGTTGCCGAAACTGCAAACTCTCCCGGAAGGTCAATCTTGTAAGCATTGTCACCAATTCGCTCGATTACTTTAAAGGGGCCATCAGCTCTAGGCATGAGCTTGTTCTTTCGACGAAATGGAAATCTCTCCTTCCTCAAGTGAAGCCATACAAGATCGCCCGGTTGAAATTGAGTCTTCTTGCGATGTTGATTAGCTTTTTCTTGTAAGATTCGTTGGCCTTTTCAATGTTGGATCGAATTTGCTCATGGAGCTTCTTCATTGATTCAGCTCTTTTCTTGCCATCAAAGCTCACTTGAGAGTTAGACGGAATTGGAATCAAATCAATGGGTGTGAGAGGATTAATTCCATACACAACTTCAAATGGCGATCGACCAGTAGTATAACTTGGTGATCGATTGTAAGCAAATTCAGCATGCGCAAGCTTTAAATCCCAATCTTTCAACGATTTACTCACCATACCACGAAGAAGAGTGGTTAGAGTACGATTTGTTACCTCCGTTTGGCCATCCGTTTGGGGATGACAAGCTGTGCTGAATAAGAGCCTTGTACCAAGCATTCTCCATAGAGTCCTCCAGTGGCTTAAGAACTTGGAATCACGATCTGACACAATGGTCTTTGGTACTCCATGAATGCGGATAATCTCTTTGAAATATAATTCAGCAATATGAGATGCATCATTGGTCTTGTGACATGGTACGAAATGAGCCATTTTAGAGAACCGATCGACGACCACCATGATAGCATCTTTTCCTCTTTGAGTTCTTGGTAGAGCCACAATGAAATCCATGCTAACATCCTCCCAGGGCTGCAATGGTACCGGAAGTGGAGTATACAAACCTTGATGGAAATGGCTTTTTGATCTTTGACAAGTTGCACACCTTGAGATGATAGCATGCACATCTCCACTCATCTTTGGCCAATAGAAATGCTCTTGAAGAACCTCAAGAGTTTTGTTAATACCAAAATGACCAGCCAATCCTCCACCATGCGCTTCTCGAATCAGCAATTCGCGAAAAGAACTCTTCGGCACACATAATTGATTTCCTTTAAAAAGAAACCCATTTTGCAAAGAATATATACCTTGAACTCCCTGCTTGCAATTGTTGATGATAGAGGAGAACTCCGCATCTTCAGAATAAAGTTCTTTCATTGCTTGAAATCCGAGAATCCTAGAGTCCAAAACCGCAAGCATAGAATATCTTCTCGATAAAGCATCTGCTACAACATTAGTGTGCCCCGGTTTATATTTTGAGACGAAAGAAAAGGATTGAAGAAATTCTACCCATTTTGCATGTCTCGAATTAAGCTTGCGTTGGCCACTAATAAACTTAAGCGCCTCATGATCAGAATGAAGGACAAATTGCTTTGGCCTCAAATAATGACTCCAATGATCAAGAGCTCGGACAATGGTATAGAACTCTTTGTCATAAGTTGAATAATTCCTCTTGGAATCAGATAACTTCTCGCTGAAATATGCCAATGGTTTTTGTGCTTGCACCAGAACAGCACCAATACCAACTCCGCTTGCATCACACTCAACTTCAAATACTTTATCAAAATCAGGAAGTGCAAGAATAGGGGACTCACAAAGTTTCTGCTTGATTACCTCAAAGGCATTTTGAGCAGCCTTTGTCCATTCAAAAACACCATTCTTCATGCATTCAGTTATAGGAGCCATGACGGTACTAAAGTTTTTGACAAAACGTCGATAGAAAGAAACAAGTCCATGAAAACTTCTTACATCAGAAATGGACGTCGGAACTGGCCAAGTCTTCATAGCTTCCACCTTGGTTTGATCAACAGAGATTCCATCTTTGGACACCACATAACCAAGAAACACAATGCTCGAAGAGAAGAACTCACATTTCTCCATTTTAGCATACAGTTTTTGATCTCTCAAGACATTGAAGACTTGTTTTAAATGAGAGATATGCTCCTTCTCGTTCCTGCTATAAACAAGAATATCGTCGAAATAAACAACGACAAATCGACCAATAAAGGAACGAAGAACCTCATTCATAAGTCTCATGAAGGTACTCGGAGCATTAGATAATCCGAATGGCATAACCAACCACTCATAAAGGCCTCCCTTGGTTTTGAAAGCCGTCTTCCATTCATCTCCTTCTCGCATTTTGATTTGATGATAACCACTCCGCAAATCTATCTTTGAAAACACAGAAGAACCATATAATTCGTCAAGCATATCATCAAGTCTAGGTATAGGGTACCTATACTTAATGGTGATGTTGTTGATGGCTCGACTATCAACACACATGCGATATGTACCATCCTTCTTAGGCACAAGTAGAGCCGGAACAGAACAAGGACTCATGCTTTCTCGAACGTATCCTTTGAGGATAAGTTCATCGACTTGTCTTTGCAACTCCTTTGTATCCTCCGGATTGCATCGATAAGCTGGCTTGTTTGGTAGCGGAGCACCGGGAATCAAATCAATTTGATGCTCAATACCTCTTATGGGAGGTAATCCAAGTGGCAAATCCTCCGGAAACACATCTGCAAATTCTTTCAACAAGCAATGCATTTTTGGATGTATGGGTCGCTCTATCTCACCCTTTTTCTCGACCACAAGCAAAGCAAATACATTCTTTTGTTTGCTAATGGCTTTCTCAACCCGTGTCTCACTCAAGAACAGATTTTCCTTACAAGTGTTTCCCTCCCCAGGTTGATTATTATGTATCGAATAAGGACTCAATGGTAAAAGAGTAATGCATTTTTGTTCCTTCTGAAAAGAGTATGTGTTTTTCCGACCATCATGCGTAGCATTTACATCAAATTGCCATGGTCTACCCAATAACAAGTGGCATGCCTCCATAGGAATCACATCACATACAACCTCATCTCGATAGTTCTTCCCAATCGAAAATGATATAAGAACGCGTTTGGTTACCTTGAGTTCATTCCCTTGATTGAGCCATTGGAGCTTGTATGGTTGTGGATGTTTCGTTGTTGGAAGTTTCAGCTTGTCGACAAGAGTTGTCGAAGCAACATTGGCGCAACTCCCACCATCGATGATCACCGAACACACCTTTTCATTAATAGTGCAACGCGTGTGAAATATATTCTCCCTTTGCTCTTTATTAGAGAAACTTCAACGTGCAATGCTCTTCGGATGATCAACAGCTCACCATCATCGGCTTTCTCCACAACTTCTTCTTCCCGATCAGATTCGGAATTATTTTGGTCTTCATTGTCAGCCTCTTGAAGCGCCAAATTGATCTCCTCAATTTCTTGAAGAGTCATAACTCTCCGATTTGGACAATTTGCTTGTAAATGCCCAAAACCATGGCACTTAAAGCATCTCCTTGCATCACCTTCAAACTTCTTTTGGACTTCTTTGGAAGGCTCTGCATTCGTTCCCTTGCCTTTGTCTTTTGTCGACGAACTCTCGCCCTTGCTTGAGGAAGCACCCTTAAAATAGGATGTCGCCTTTGTTGAGGTTCTGGAGAAAACCTCTTGCTCTTCAATTGTTTTTCGACTTTTATGGCTAACTTGCATACGTCTTCAAAGGACCAATACGGTTGAAGTTCAACCATATCAGCAATTTCTCGATTCATGCCGCCAAGGAAACGAGCGATGGTTTGCTCGGGAACTTCTGGAACTTCACTCCTCATCACGAATGTATTCTTCAACGCTCATCCCATGTTGTCTTAGGGAGTTCAGTTTGAGGAAGAGATCTTGCTTATAGTTGTCGGGCAAGAACCTCTTCTTCATCAACTTCTTGAGTTTTTCCCAAGACTTGATTCGGCTTTTTCCGTCCCTTGCTCGTTGATGCTTTAGATTCTCCCACCATAGAGAAGCATATTTGGTCAGCTTTAGGATAGCAACCTTACATTTCTTCTCATCCGAATAGGATTTGAAGTCAAAAATTCGTTCGGTTTTGTGTAGCCAATCCACAAAGTCGTCGGGATTGAGATTACCGTCAAACTCGGGGACCTCCACTTTAACGTCTCTTTCATCCTCCTTATGCCTCCCTCTTCGTCTTCGTCTTCGAATTGGAGATTCAGAATCACTAGAGTGCAAAATTGTTCGGTTGTCTCCGAGTGGACTCGGAATCGCCATCAGAATTTTGACGAGATTCAGAATCGTCACGCTGATGACGTTCATTGGGACGCCTTGCTGGTTGTCCTTGTCTCGCCGGATTCTCTAGAAGATTGAGGACTCGCTCCATTTGTTGTTGAAGATTTTGGATCGCACGATCTCGCCTTTCGTTGTGTGCCTCCTCCAGAGTCAAGCCTCTAGGAACTGGTTCATCCATAAGGAATTTGTAACAAAAGAAAGAAAGGAATCACTCGAATGAGTTGAACCTTGAGCTCTGATACCAATATTTTGATGCGTGATGGGTTGAGTGATTCAAGAACGGAGATTTCTCAAAGGGGATTCTTTTGTGGTTAAGTGTATGGAGTAGTGTATACGGTGAAAGAACGAAAAGGAATTAGAGAAGATAAAACGATCTCCTCCCAAGGTATAAAGGCCACGCCACCAACCGGAAGAGGATCGAGATCTACGAAGCTCACCACCAAGGCCTAAAGATTCCACCAGCCAAGGATAAAGGACTTCGGGATAGGAGAAGCTCACCACCAAGGCCTAAAGATTCCACCAGCCAAGGATAAAGGGCTTCTTGGCTCACCACCAAGGAGTGATCTACGCTCCAAGGATAAAGAAACCGAAAGGAGTTATCCACTCTCCAAAGGAGTTCACTCAAGCAGAGGAAATCTCACCATTCTCATTCATGAAATTCGTATATCCCCTACATTGGATAGTTTCCCCTATTTATAAGAGGATTTTAGCCTTAGGAAATATTAAAAACAACCTTTAATGACCTAGGAACAGAAACGCTCGACCCTTGAGCTACATAAAAACAAAAACAGCTAGAAACATAATAAAAAGCCTTTACTACCATGGGAATTAAATGCCCTGACCTGAAACGTTCGACTCTTGAGCTATAAAAATAAAAACAGCTAGGAACTTAATAAAAAGCCTTTATCACGGGAACTAAATGCCCTTTAATCTTCGGCCTTCCATTTCTTGAACCGTTTTCGTGAACCTCAAGCCTTCCCAAAATTCGAGCTCCTCCCTTGACCAGAAAATAATCCTCCTGAAACTTCATCAATTGGTCATACAAGACATCTAAAATGGCCTCCCATTGATACCTATCGATATACCACAAAGTACCGATAAGTAATTAACATTATTCATTCAAAATGATCCATCGGAGAACATAATGCCCAACTTCTTTATTGGCTTGGACAAGCATCGATGGTTCTGAGTTGGTCGATGGAGCTACGTTGGACGCACCCGCATCATCCTCCCCGGGTTGTTTGAGATTTGTCCTCAAATCCAGAAGGTTTTCATCCTCCAAGTAAGGAGAAAGGTCTCCCACGTTGAATGTTGCCGAAACTGCAAACTCTCCCGGAAGGTCAATCTTGTAAGCATTGTCACCAATTCGCTCGATTACTTTAAAGGGGCCATCAGCTCTAGGCATGAGCTTGTTCTTTCGACGAAATGGAAATCTCTCCTTCCTCAAGTGAAGCCATACAAGATCGCCCGGTTGAAATTGAGTCTTCTTGCGATGTTGATTAGCTTTTTCTTGTAAGATTCGTTGGCCTTTTCAATGTTGGATCGAATTTGCTCATGGAGCTTCTTCATTGATTCAGCTCTTTTCTTGCCATCAAAGCTCACTTGAGAGTTAGACGGAATTGGAATCAAATCAATGGGTGTGAGAGGATTAATTCCATACACAACTTCAAATGGCGATCGACCAGTAGTATAACTTGGTGATCGATTGTAAGCAAATTCAGCATGCGCAAGCTTTAAATCCCAATCTTTCAACGATTTACTCACCATACCACGAAGAAGAGTGGTTAGAGTACGATTTGTTACCTCCGTTTGGCCATCCGTTTGGGGATGACAAGCTGTGCTGAATAAGAGCCTTGTACCAAGCATTCTCCATAGAGTCCTCCAGAAGTGGCTTAAGAACTTGGAATCACGATCTGACACAATGGTCTTTGGTACTCCATGAATGCGGATAATCTCTTTGAAAT